>LOJH01000394.1:16114-37230 GCA_001685095.1 Ellobius talpinus | reverse complement strand
TCTCTCTCTCTCTCTCTCTCTCTCTCTCTCTCTCTCTCATTAGAAAATAAACAGGCATTTAAAACACACACACACCCCACATGTAAAACTCTTAAAATATACATAAGCATATTACATAGCTTAAAGCAGTTTTAAAAATAAGTAATATTTTTAAATTAATTTTAAAATAATTTTAAATTAATAAGTAATATTCAATATTTATAAACTTGGAGCCAGTAAACTTACTTATAATAATTGATACAAAGAATATGTGAAGGTTCATCGATTTTTGCCTACATAAATAATTTCCATGACTACATTTTAAACGACTTAAATAGCATAAATTCAAAAAGTATAAGCCTAACACATTCATGTTGTAACTATATGCTAGCTGTAGTTTGGAACTAATTAATTTAAAACTATGATTTACTTATTTATAAAATACTACTAAGGAGAAAAATAGACAAGAAACAATGTATACGCACGTGATTTCAACATGGAAAATAAATACTCTCTAAACGTAATTAGAGGTATAACAGACTCCATTGTGTAGCTACTATATACTATACACATGAATATAAATAAAATATATTAACTTACAGAATTATAAGGGAATTTTTCCTTTTTAAAAATGATTTTTACTTAAAATTACTGCAATTAATATTTACTTATATGCTAATAATAAATTTAATTTAGCTCCTACTAGGACATTTCTTATTAATATATACATGGCTTATACAATAGGGTATAGATCCAGATGATAGCCGAGTGCAAATCCAATGCTTCTATTGTTCTAGACATTGGTTTGGAGCAGGTCAGCTTTGCCTTTACTCCCTGAGCTGGGAGCTTAAGCAAGTGCAGTGATTTTTCCTACACTGTTCACGTTCAGTTCAGCTTAAAGCAGAAACAGGCCATTTCCAAACTGATTGGCACTGCCCGTGGTAAGGGCAGGGTGCCACCACAACACTTCAGATGTGTCAGCTATGCTTATTAGAGGATAGGCTTTAAAAATACTGATTTCAATGTCTTTTATGAAAGTAAATGAATGGGAGCATCCAAAGAAGCATGTGTATCTCCAGCTAGCAGCTGCTGTACAATGGCACGGACAGCTACACAAGATATATTTTACTGGAATTCAAAAAGCACTTGGTAGGCACAACAGTGTGTTATGAGTCAAGTGAAGCTTAAAACACCTGAATATAAGGGAAATACCTGAGGAGATAAATTCTAAGTTTCACAGCGTTGTGTCTTTAGCAGAAAATGAATCAGGTTTTATCTGAGACAACAGATTAAAGCTTTTTTGGGTTTTTTGTTTGTTTGTTTGTTTCATGTTTTGTAGTCAATGTCTCATGTAACCTAGAGTGGCCTCCAACTCATTCTGAAGCCGGGCTGGACTTGAACTCCTGATCCTCCTGGGCCCACCTCCCAAGGGCTGAGATGACAAAGATGTGCCTCCATGCCCAGCAGGAATGTTATTTTTAACTTTCGTTCGTCAGTACTGTCCGAAGTTTATGCAGCAAGAAGCATTTAGTGTAAAGCATACAATTAAAATGATTTAAAGTGATCAATGACCCAAGGAAAGTGTTATCCCTTTGCTTAAAACAGTGACATATTGGCAGATATCAACACATAGTTAGGACTGTGAATTACTTTCCACAAAATCTGAGTCTTTTCCTTCTTCCTTCAAACTGTTTTAATTTTTGTGGCAAGCACAAAGCTGATTTTGGCAAGAGGGGAAGGTGTTCTCACAGAGGGAGGAATCCACGGAGGAAAGCGTCTAATATATTAAGTTGCAACAGCCCTTCCTTTAAAGCTGTGGGTCGGATCTTCGTCTCTTAACAGATTTTTGTTTTTCCTATTAAAAACTCTCCTGTGACCATTCCTCCTTTGCCTTTCTTATTTCTTCACGGCAGTAATGCAAAATAAATTTTGATAAAAATGTCTTGTTCACTTTTTTTGACTGCTCAATTATCAGCTTCCCAGCACACCCAAATACTACCAATATTTTGTTAGAAGATAATGGTTATTCGTTGAATTAGATTGCTTTTCAAAATTGAAAATAGGTCTTTTTTATTACAGATGCAAGTTAAGCTAATATAAAGTATCAGATATTATATAAAATACAAAGAAATACAACTTTAATCCAAATGCAAGCACAAACTCACACACGTTAACATTGTCTCTGGTTTGTGCGTATCAACTTTCCTGGATCACTCGACTCTTCCCATGCCACAAATTCCTTTTCCTTGTCATCTGTAATAGCAGTGAAGGATTCTCCCAGATGCACACTCCCTTTTTAGAGATTAAAACTTTGCCGGTGACATAGCCCCCCCTTCCCTCTTGATGACACCTACCTACCATAGCAGAGGCAGACAGCTTTTTCTTAGCAGCCACAGTGTGGGCCAAAGCCCAAATCTCAGCAGTAGGTCGATGTAGTACATTCTTAGAATAGGTTTCATCTTTGCTAAACACCAGTTAACCAACCAAACCAGCAAACACAGTTGGAGAAATTACTCCCCGCCACACGCCCGGTTTGGATATAATTGTGGTGGTCTGGTATGTGGAACTGCCGATGTGTTTTTGTGACCATGAGGACTGAGACCTCGGAGCCACAAAAGTGGAGTTTGAAGATGAAAAGATTTGGAGGGCTCTTTGATAACATCCATGTACCACTGAATGAAAAGTGAGATCTCCTTTACAGATGTTTGTGTGTGTGTGTGTGTGTGTGTGTGTGTGTGTGTGTGTGTGTGTGTGCACTTCTGTGTGAATGAATGGAGTCAGTATCAGGGGGTATTTCTCAGGCACTGTCTACGTTGCTTCTTTAAGACAGAGTCTCTCATTGTCCTGGGGCTTTCCCATTAGGAGAGGTTGGTTGACCAGAAAGCCCCTTAATATGCACCTGTCTCCACCTCCTCAGCATAGTGATTACAAATAGGAGCCACCATGTTTCCCCTTCTGAGTCAGGGGTTTGGGCTCACACTTCACCAGTGGAGCCATCTTCCTTGGCTCTCTTTCAAGAACGTTATGGTCAAAGAAACTAATACTGCTTTAACCAACTTAATCAAATCACTTTGCTCCCTGCATCTAAAAATCCATCTAACTAAATTTTCAACCTCTCCAACAAAACTGAAATATTCACTGTTTATTACATAATCTTATAAGCTTGTCCAAGTTTTCTTGCAAAAACTTCTTGGAAATGGAATTCAGCTTCCAAATCTTAGTTAACCTGAAATATAAATTTAAAATTCTTTTAAGTGTGCTTTTGCCAGGTTGTCTTATGCTATCACCATTCTTGTTTCTTAACTGTGACAGTGGATTGAATTAGGAATTAAGAGTGTGGCCTAAGATCATCCGTGCTACTGACTGGGTTCGTAACCACATTGCTTTCTGCTTGACTGACTTTGGGAATGTCACTTAACCAGTCAGTGCCTGAGTTTACTGTCTCCCTAAGAGACAGGGTGAAAAATGTATCCCTTTCTTTGAGTTTCTGTGAGAAGCCAAAGATAGCACCAGCAAAGGGACTGGACTCATCCAGTCCTAGCGCTAGAACAGGTGTTCCTGCTGTCCATTGCTCCCTCTCATCTTGTCCTGGTAACAGATACTCGTCAGTCTGAGGTTTGTATTTAGACTATCGTTTCCTTCGGTCTAAGTTCACTGAGGTCCCCTCTCCTGTCTCTTGGCTCTGTTATTTTGTCTTTCTGTCAAAATCATAAATTGGGCTGGAATATAATGTCACAGTTATAAGTCAGCATGGATTTTTGACACAAAGGAGGCTCAACTATGAAATATTTTTCAGCTTTTTTTACATTTCAAATCAACTTTATTATTAAAAAAGACATTGCAAGTGAACAAAAAAAATCAAGCGTCCAAATTAACCAGACCTAAATTCTTTGAAACCTCATGAACTGTTAGAGTTGGCCTTCAAAACAGCAGTTGTGAAGCTTCCTATTAAATTTTATACATTAAATATCAAATATATTTTATGAAGTATCCACCATTAAAATTGAAAACGTCCACATCAGAAAACAATTAACTTTTTATCTTCTTTCATAACTTGTGTCCGTTGTCTGCATTTAATTCTTCCTCACACTTAGCTTCCTTACATTTAGCCTTTCCTATTCTGACCAACTAGGCAACACCACGCAGTTATTTGCATATGGATTTCAACAGGCTCTTTGAAAACCATGGAGTCATTACATTAGATCTTCAAGGAGAAGCTTTCTTAGGGGCATGCCATTCCATCCTTCAGCCAATGAGCCAATTATCACTCTGGAGAATTACCTAAAATCTAATTGAGTTTTTTTCCCTCATCATTCTAAAATCCATGGAGATGGAAGAAATAAAGAAGCAGCAAAGTCAAAATGTCATTATTTTAATTTTAACTATAAAAACAAAATAACAGAATAATGGAATTGTACTTGGTATATTTTTATTTGATGGTTTGATCATTTTCCCTTAGTCTGTTTCAGTGAAGAAAAACCATAAAACAACAAATGTGGAAACCTTTTCTTTCTTTCTTTTTTGATGATCAGGAGTTTAATGCTAGCCTTACCTGACTAGAGAGTAATTTTAAAGCCAACCTGGTCTACAAAAGACCCCATCTCAAAAATACCTATAAATGAACAACCAGTAATATGACAAAATAAAACACATTTTTCTATATTTTCTCTCTATATATAATGTGTATGTGTGTTATGCTGCCCAGGCCAGTCTGAATTCTATAGTAAGTTTCAATATATTTTTAAGTTCAAATGTAATAGGCATCCATCAAAGGGCTCCTGAACCTCATGGAACTTTTACTAACATCTATGTATAGTACCTTTGGCTAGTGATGACCCATCGACCCACACATTGCCCTATCATGAATAATCCTTTGTGGATTTAAAAGCAGGTCACTTTCAATTGTTAGTTCATTTTCTCTTGTTTCTTGTCTACTTGGTAGCATAGAAGGCTTCCATAATGAAATAACTCTCCAAACCCATAACTGGCCAATTCTCGCACTTTAGTGGTGCTTTGAGAATATTATTTATGTGAATATTATTTTGTTTTATTATGTACTTGATTTATTGTTATTTGACCATCAGTGGTAATTTATTATAATCATTTTATTTTTATAAACATAATGATAAGATTATAATATCATATTATGGACATGAATATTATTTTTAGCACAATGAGATTAAAAGGAAGGAAAATGCAAAATCTACATTTCATGTAGTGACATATGGTCAGTTAGTATTTATAGTTTACTGAAAATATGCTGTTGAAAGGTAGGAAAACTGCATGTGAACCATGGGGCCTGAACATTGAAGTAGATTTTGAGCGTTTTATCTAGGTCTTGGTTATGGAATGGCAGAAATCTATGTACTCAAAGGACTGCCTAGTCAGCAAGCCACAAAGCAGATTACAAGAGCACCAGAAACACACTTCAAAGGCCACAGTTTTACAGCAGGATTAAGAGCTAGAAAGAGTGTTTTATGATAAAGTCAATCATGGGGGGTGGGGGCGAGAAGGGCGCTCTTGCATTTTTGAAGATCAGCCATTTCCTTGCTGTCACCACTATAAATCTGTATGTGTTCCAGTTATTGTGAAGAACTTTGAACTACCAGATCATACTAATGCTATTCTCTACTTAACTAACCTGATTAGTTCCTGCCAGTGTCTTCCTGTAGTTGCTAGTTGATAATTACACTCTTTCCATGGGCTATGCTTGTTTATTAGTATAAAAGCTTTCATTCACAAATTTATTGACCCTTCACTGAGAATGTACTATGCTGTTATGAGCTGGCCACTGTTCTAGGTGGTCAAAATAATCTGATTTTTCACAAATGAGAATAGGAAGGCTGTTGTCTTGCCTCAGAGAGTTGCTATTCAGTAAATACACATTTCACAAAAAGTTCTGTTCTTTCAAGTTCCATTCTTTAAGAGAGGCCCAGGGCTTCCACTGTGTTCTAGCAAAGGTAGAGTGTGAAAGGAGCAAGAACTCCCAACCTCATTCATGCTTTTAATGCTGGACTTGACTGTGATGAGGCCCAAGCTTGTTAAGAAAATAAACAGCTACCCCTGACGTTTCCTCTGTCCCTGCGGCCTAAACAAATGTGGTGTGTGCCTACCTGTCTTTGGTATTGGCATCTCAAAGCAATGGTAGTATTTGAGGTATGACTGATTAGTGTTGTAGACAATTTTGAATACATGTTAATTTGTCATGTGGATTATCAGAAAACATTTGGAATCTGAACCCCTACGTGTCCCTAGAAGATTTTGTATTCACTGACTGTGGCAAGCCTGTGAGCCAGCTATTTTATCATTGTGCACTGAAAATCTTGAACGATGGTTACTGTTTTATGTCAGTGAGTCTACTTGCCTTGATTATTTAGCATGATATATTTTGTAATTTAGCAAAATAAGGAGATTGACACTAATTTGGGGGGAGATATGGGCATGTTTCTTCATACTGATCAATATCTAAAGGAGCAAGAAGTCTCACTCATGCGATAACTAGGAGTTATTACTGGGTCTGCTTTTTTTTATAACATTCTCTAACACGTGAGTACAGAACCAGCTTTTGGAAAAACAGGTCTTCAAACGCCAGCTAATATGTTCTCCTTCCTTTGGATTCTTCCCCCAGGCCTGTCCCCTTTCTGACTTCATAAAACTATTATTAATGATCTAAAAGGCCTAGGAACATGAAGCAAAACTCTCAGGTTGGAAGTGGGATGGGGACCTTGATCAGGAAGCTGTCCCCTCTTTGAATAAATGTTGAACATCCACTCTGCTCACTGAATGTAACAGTGTATTGTATATTTTCAAAACTTTGACATTGATTTGATTTAAGCTAGGAAGAACCTGAATATTATGAAATCCCAATGGAAGTTTTAAACTTTGTTTGCTTGTTTTAAATACATATTTTAACTTCTGTTACATTTCAAATGATCTTATGACTTCCAAATTTGGTTGTTCCAGCTACTGAAATAACTCTGGAAGAATATTTCTCATGATTTTCCCAGAACAGCAAGAACTATGAAATACAGTAAATGCCCCCGTGTCATCTCAGGTCCTGTTTGCTAGTGACCTGATGGCGGTTCTTACTTCTCCAGCTCATCAATCTTCTCCTCTTTTCCCACCCTACCCATGCAGGAAAAGACCTGAAAAACAAAATTAAAAAAAAAATCAATCCTGTAGTAATAATAAATGAATGTATATTTAGAGTTCCCAGGAGATTAAAAAAATCGTATTGGGTACCACTCTGTCCATAGAAGTTTTAATATGAGCCTGTGTTGAGAGCAGAAGTGGATACAGTGACCTACCCAGAGACCTCTCATGTTTGTAAGCCCTGCATAAACACAAGATCTCTGACTCTTTGACTCAAGAGGCGTATTCACACTTGGCAGAAAGTTTGAAATTTCTAAAAAAAATTTAGCTTGAAAAAGAGGATCCATCTTTACAACCAAGAAAGTCTTTGATTAAAACTTCTCATGCTTTCCTTGATCAAGGAGAGCTTAAAAGAAACTAAAGATAATTAATTTTATTCTTTACTATTTATATGATGGAGACTTTTCTGCATAAAATGAACATAAAACTAGTGTAGGGGGTCATGCACCTGACATCAAACATACGTTTGTTCACGTGTGTGCACGTATGTGCGTACGCCATATGGAGCCAGAGTTCACATCTGGTGCCATTCATTTAGTTGCCTTCCTATCTTAGCATTTAAGATGCCATCTGTCACTGAATTTGGAATTTAATAATTTGACTAGGCTGCAGATCAGCCAGCATCAGTCTGCCTGCCCAGTGCTGGAATTACAGGCACCACTGAGCTTTTACGAAGTTACTGGGGATTGAATTTAGCTCCTTATGTCTTCACAGTAAGTACTTCACTTTGAGGGAGACCTCTCCCCAACCCACTGTGTTCAGTTTAAGTGATGCTCCATAGTATTGCGGCTAAGCTACCTAAAGTTATTTACTTGTTTAAAGCAAGCCTTTTGTGCAGCTGTTTCAAGTAGAAGCAGTGTCTTAGTTACTGTTACCAAGGCAGCTCTTATTAAAGTTTTAATTGGAGGCTTGGTTACAGTTTCAGAAAGTTAATCCATCGTCGTCATCATCATGGCAAGAGCAGATAGGTATAGCATTGGAGCAGCAGGTGAAAGCTTTACAATATGATCTGCAGGTAGCAGGCAGAGAGAGAGAGAGAGATAGAGAGAGAGATGGGAGAGAGAGAAAGAGAGAGAGAGAGAGAGAAAGAGAGAGAGATGGAATGACTGACAGACTAGACCTGCCATGTAGTTTTGAAACCTCAAAGCCTGCTCCCATTGGCATACCTCCTCCAACAAAGCCATGCTTCCTAATCCTTCGCAAACAGTTCCATTAAGTGGAGATCAAGCATTCAATCCTATGTGTCTATGGGGGCCATTCTCATTCAAACCAGCACAACAGTTTAGGAGGAAATGTAAAAACTTTTCCAACTCATTAATATGTTAAGTGGTTTCATGTTTTACATGCCTTATGTCCTTATGTCCAATCAGCAATTATAAACTTTATCAATGGAACTCAAATCTTTACCCATAAGAAACTACATCTGTGGAAATGATTTCTGCTGCTTTGAGCACTTTCATCGTGTTTATTTAGGAATCTGCATACTTAAATACACACACACACACGCATGCACACACTCACACATATATATGATATCCCCAAATACTAAATGCTTCCATCCTTCCCATAAACTCCAGTGGAAGAGGCAGCACATGAAAGTAAGCCAGTTCAGCCTTCACTGGCTTCAAGAGGAAGACAGCATCAGGCATCCTAGATAATAATCTGATTTAGTTTCATTTTAACTGTGTAGTTTGAATCACTGGATGCTGAAGTCTTCAACGAACTGGGGGATTAGTCTTTTGCATATTTGTTGAATGCAATACAATTTTTTGAGTGAGAAAATGGAACTCTGATGGGTGCCTTCTTTTGGCTATTAATGACTTTTAATGTGGCCTCAGCAAAACCCAAAGCAATATTGTAGCACTGCAACAGGCTAGGGAATATAGATGCTAATGAGAAAATACTGCCGATGCCTCAGTTGCTGGTTCTGAGATCAATTTTTTTTTGGCAATACTTTCCTTAGTTAGCTTAACTTATTTTAAAAGGTAAGAGGTAGACAGGGTCTTTATAGCCCTGGCTGGCCTGAAACTCCCTAGGTAACCCAGGCTGAAGGTATGACAGACAGTCTTCTATGTCATCTTCGTAAGTTCTGGGAACACAGGCATGAGCCACCACACTTGGTTTGCAGCCAGAAACTTAAGTCTGGTTATAAAGACTCCCTTCTACCCTATTGTAAGAAGAGGAGGAGGTAGAGGTAAAGGAAGGGAAAGAGAGAAGGGAGGAGAGAGAAGGAGGAGACAATGACAAGGACAAAAATCTTTCATGTCACATAAGAAAGAGAACAATCACTTAAGACTGACGTTGTCCGGTTGATATCATTTTGATATTGTTACTCACAGACTGTTCAGATATCCTTGGCCTGATGCTGTTTCCAGATAGAGAAATAGATGAAAAACAAATAAAGATGAATTTCATCCAATAAAGAAGGTTTGAAGTATTTTCATAATGAACTGAAAAATGAAAGTCACGTGTTTCTTCTGTGGGTCACAGGTATCATTCCTGAAGAAGCTGAATGAAAGTGATTTATTGAGTGGCGCTCTGAGGTACCAGGAACTCTGGAGTTTCAGCGGATGAGGCATAGTCCTTCGACATTCCTTGATTCTTTCTGCTAACAGCATCTGACGATCCTCTTGTTGATGGTTTTCACTATGGAATGAAAAGGGCAGTTGCTGCATTGCCAGCCACTCAGTTCTGCTCAGTTTTGCTTGAGTTATGAAATGTTCAGTAGGACATAAGAAGGCAAGCAGTGATGACTGCAGTCAAGGTTTGAAACAGTTTAGCTCAGAAGTGTCATTTTTGGTTATATTTTAATTAAATATTCTTATATATTGCCATTAACCCTTATTTTTAAAGCCTATCATGATGCACAATGTAATAATTACTTTAAAAATATTTTTAAAACCATTTTTCATTGTAATAGATTCTATCACAGGTGTACCATTTTAAGTTTTATTTATGAGAAGCTTTAAAAATTATTTTAATTATATGTGTGTGCATGCATTCCTTTGTGTGTATGTATGTGAATATTGTGTGTTTGTATGTGTGTGTGTATGTGTATCTGTGTATGTGTGTGTCTGTGTTTGTATGTGTGTATATATGGTTGTGAGGTTTGAATCTCTCTGGAACTAGAGTTACAGGGAGTTGTGAGCTACCAGACCTCAGTGTTAAGAACAGAACTTGGGTCCTCTGGAAGAGCAGTGCCTGCTCTTAACTCTTGAGCTGTCTCTCTAGCCATGAAACTTGTTTGCTGTTTGTAATTGGCTTAGACCTTCTTCATTGTACTTGAGTTTTTAGACCGGTCCTCACAGTTTTTAAATTCAATTTTTAAAACAATCTTTTACCTTAGATAAAACTTATAAAATTGTCTCATCTGAAAATTTGTTTTCATTAACTTTTTTAAATTTTTAAGCTAAGTTTTAAAAACTTTATATGTCTGGGTAATTTGCTTGCATGTATATTTGTGCACCTTGTGTGTGGTTGGTGCCCACACAAGGCCAAAATAGGGTGTTGGATCCTCTGAAACTGTAGTTACAGATAGTTGTGAGCTGCCATGTGGGTGCTGGGAATTAAACCTGGGTTCTCTGCAAGAGCAGCAATTGACTTATGGTGTCCTATCAGTGTCTACACCGCTGGGTACTATAGATTCCCCCCTCTCCTAACAATCACTAACTACCTACAGCTCTTCAAGGAGGGATGGGGCTTTAAGAACCCCTCCCCATTGTCCGAGATGGAATGTTGTTGGGCCCAGTCTTGTGCATGTGTTAAGCAGGAAGCACTTGCTGCCGTGAGTTCATTCATGACTGCAAATACCAAATAAATTTTTATTGTTATTGTTATTTTATTTTATTGTTATTTCATAGTTGAGACTCTACTTAAATGCCTATTAATGTTTACAGTAATATCTAAAGGATATAAAATGCAGAGATAAATGAAAAATAATTTGTCCACGTGATAGGACAATCATGTCTCCCGAGTTACCCAGACGGTGTTTAGTAAATATCTGAATCTCTTACAGTATCTCTAGAATAAACACGAGTTAGTTTCTCCTTGCTCACTAGTCGGGGATGCTATCATTATATATTTGCCACAGAGCTACCTTGGTTATAAATAGCTGACAGTTTGTCAGAAAGGAATGTTTGCTTTGGACCAGGTAGTCCTGGAGTGTATCATATTAGAACACATTTTCTAAAAGTGTAACTATGATGCTGTTTCCTGTTCAGGTATTATAGAATGAGAGTGTGCCTCAAAGAAGAAGGTAGAAAATTGTCTTTGATAATACCCTGAGATCAATTCTTTCCTCTTCATTCTAGTTCTTGGCACTCATGATTAGGAAATACAAACTGCCTTCTTTAGTTTGGCCTAACCATCACCATTTTCTTCCCAATGAGAGCTGCCAATTTTATATGTGTTTTATAAAGATTTGTTTGTTATTTTTGTGTATGGCTGTTTTTCCTGTAAGAGTATATGTGTATAAGAGGTTATTGGAGCCACTGGAATTGGAGCTATGTACGCTTGAAAGCTGCTGAGAGGGTGCTGGCAACTGAACCCATGCCCTCTACAAAAGCAACAAGTGATCATAACTTGTGTTTAATCTCTCTATGTGTTTGTAAATGCTGTTCCTGGGGAAGTAATTTAAATAAATATGACATGTTTCAAAGAAATAGAAGTATTATCATCCATTTTTAGGTGTTTTGCTAATTTACAGAAGTAGTAACTCATTCTTGTTGTAGATTCTGTAAAATGTCCATATTGATACCTTGAGTCATATTTAAATATTAAAAGGAAAATATGTGAATCTTCCATTTTTGTTATGAATTTTATGTCAATTGATGTATAAATGCGTACTATCACTTTAATTGGCACAATGGTATTATGAGAAATTATTCAGTAGAACTTAAAATTATGAGGCACTGAATTATGAATGTTCTAGTATCCTTTGTAGGAGATTCTCTGTCTTTCTGTCTGTGGTGTGTGTGTGTGTGTATGTGTGTGTGTGTGTGTGTGTGTGTGAGCTCATGTATGTGAGTATTAATAGAGACCAGAGGTAGACAGCAGAAGTCTTCCTGTATCCCTCTCTGCTTTTCCCCTGAACTTGACACTCTTTCCTTTGGCTAGACTGGTATCCAACAAGCTCCATTGATCCTCCTGCCTCCTCCTTTGACAGTGCTGGGGTTACAGATGTACACAAAGCCATGACTGGCTTTTTACAAGATGCTGGAATCCGAACTCAGGACAAAGCAAGCACTCTTTAATAACTGAGCTATCTCTCCAGCCCTCCCAACCTCCTGGAGATCCTAAATAAAAATGTAGAAAGTATAATTTAAAAACAAAAGCAACACAAAAATGGGAGAAATCTTAGAGGTCACTGTCCGCTCTCTAGCCCCACATGGAGTCCCTCACTGCATCCCAGGTAGCAGTCTGCAGATGCTGAGAGGTCGTGTGGCACTTGGATGCACATCAGAGGAAAACACGCAGGCTCAGCTTAGACATTCCTCAGACTCCCTCCAGAATACAGTTCACTCTGCTTTGAACAGCTTCAGCTTTTACAGTCGTCCTTCCTCTTTCCTTAGGATATTTATTTCTTCATCATTTAGTATTAATATCATCTAGATGGTCTTTAGTCTATAGAGAGTTCCCACTTGTAAGAAATAGCCAGACAAATTTGTCAAATGCGATTTCTTGGGCTTTTTGGGAGGATCCATCTGGAAGCTCTAAAAAGAGATATTATTTTGTTAATGGGTCATTAATGTTCCATATTGCTATAAAATGATGTTATCCTCTCCAAATGATAAATTTAAAATTTGTATAAGTATTAAACAGAACAGAACAAGCTCAGTAAAACCATCCTGTAGAGAGGAATAGTTTGGGGAGTAAAAAGAAATCCTTTGTATGTATTCTGCACTTTGGATAAGTAGCTGAATGCATTACTGATAATCTGCTAGCCCAATATGGGTCCTTTCAATTTATATCCACATAGGCTACCTTTTCACAAGTGAGATGAAACAGATACTTTGTCATAATA
This sequence comes from Ellobius talpinus, assembly GCA_001685095.1. Lineage (NCBI taxonomy): Eukaryota > Metazoa > Chordata > Mammalia > Rodentia > Cricetidae > Ellobius > Ellobius talpinus. The sequence goes on along the minus strand of LOJH01000394.1, from coordinate 24,077 downwards.
GACCCTAAACTTCTCCTTTAGTACTCCTCCTCCCTGAGACTCTGAAAGTGAACTCCTCCTGGATAAACCCAGATAACACTAGATCTGGAGCCCATAAGAGTTATTTGATTAGGTCACCAAGCCAAACTTGCTGGCCTTCTATCAGGGACAGAGCCTGGACCACTCTTGCAGAAATGTACATTTATCTTCCATTGCCTCTGGACTCCCTGGTCAATGAAAGACAGCCCCAGTTCCTGCATAGATTCTCTAGAAAGAGCAAACTAAAAGAAGAGTTTCCTTACAACTAACCAATCAAAGTAGAGAAAGAATGAGAATGCTTGCTTTTTCTGTGGCTCCATCAGTCAAGCCCATCTTCACTCTGTTTTCTCAAGTGGGAATTACTGCCTCTGATGCTCCTGAATGTCAGTGGCCAGCTTTAGGGAACTGGTGATATTTTACATTTCTTCTATATGTCAATATACAGAGTGCCTACCTCAGAGGTTCATTCTGATAATTGTATGAGTTGCTATTTATAAAATATTTGAAATATGAGTGAACAGAAATTGCTCTTCCTATGTTTGTAAAATAAATGAGAGGATCCTCTCCTGGCCATTTGACATACCATGTCTGAGGAATCCTTTGGGGCTTCATCTTCTACCAAACAAACATCAAATGCCATATTTGATCTTGATTGCCACTTAGGATAATAACATGATAAACTATCTTGTGGAATTCAGGAGGGCAGCAGCTGTGCCACTCATCTGAGTAGCCACACCCACCACAAGAGAGGTTTCAGACCATTTAGCCTGAAAGTTAAAATCCCACTGAATAAAGAGAGTTCAAGTTCATTGACACAGTGGATGATAGATGTCTTGCTTTCTGATCATAGAAAATGTGTATTCTATTATAAGTCAGTGTGAAAGTCCACCACACTCTCTTCCGTTCATCTCCAACTATGTATGGTACAGATTTTAAGAGTGGTATTAAGTAAAAATACATTTTCTGAGCACTAGATAAAAAACAGGAAGCTCTAAAAATTATTGAATAGTATGACGTGTTCAAAATTAGTTTGAGAAGTTTGCTTTGTGGCATATTTGACTGTTAGCCTTAAAGGGAAAGTGGTTATTGAGATTTTATTTTTTAATGGTTTTGAGATTTATAAATAGCCACAAATTTGAAAACCTAGTAGGAACTATAAGATGTTGGTTTTATTTCCTCAAATGCTTGCTACATCCTTAAGTTTTTAAAAATATAAAACAGTACAAAATCATATGCTGAGAGATATTATAATACCCTGGTAATATTGCCTGATTAGAATTACTTTTAGATGGAAAAACTAGCCATAATCATTCTTTTTCACTCTCTCTCTCTCTCTCTCTCTCTCCCTTCACCCACATACACAGACACACACACACACACACATGGATGCATGCACATGCATGTACATACACACATGTTTTGAAGATCTACAAATTTCTGTTCTTGCACTGGTGTTTACTTTGGCACTATGTAATTTTTTTGTATGTTATCTTCTTCTGTTTGGCTTTGTTGTAAGCTAAACAGACAAAAGATGTTCTGGAAAATTAAGTGGACTATTCAGTCTGGAGAGGATGTGAAAACTCCCCAGTGATGGATTTGCAAAGGATCTACTAGACACTAAGAATTCTCTTTAATTACTGTCTTGTTGAGGTTCTGTTACATCCATTATTATGAAGTGTAATTGCTTTGCATATCAAATTCATATTCCCAGTCTCCTGAGGAAGGATTCTTTCCTTCATTGCCAGGGACAACCTGACTTTGTACAACTAAGCTGAAACATGATTTTAATGACAGATGTATCTCTTAATTTCTAAAAAGTCAAGAGCTGGTTCTGAATGAAGAGAGCATGTAGACTTTGCTGTGATCAGAACAAGCTCACGAAATAGACAGAGAGGAAAGGAAAGCCCTCCTAGCAGCGATGTTAGAAAGTAACAATGTTGTTGGGATGACTGGCTTTTGTCATCGTCAGATTTCTATTGCTGCAATAAAAGCCAAAGGCTACATAGGAAGGAAAAGATTTGTTTGCCTTATATAGCCCACATTATAGACCATTGAAGGAATCCAAGACAAACTCAAGGTAGGAACCTGGAGGCAGGAACTGAAGCAGAAGCCATGGAGGAGGGATGCTTACTGAGTTGTTTCTAATGATATGCCCAGCATGCATCCTTATATAACCCAGGACTATTTTCAGGGTTGCACTTCTCACAGTGAGCTGGGCCTTCTCATGTCAATCAGGACTTAAGAAAATTCCCTACAGACTTGCTGCATGAAATCCGATGGAGCAGTCTTCCAATTTACCTTTTTCTTCCCAGGCATGTCTAGGCTTCTGTCAAGTTGACAACAAACAAACAAGCAACAGCATCGTTTTCCAAGAAGATGCTCTCCATTTTTGATACCACATTGTTTTTCTAGACTGGAGTCATATGAAGGCTGTATTGTTCTGACTGATGGGAAGTGGGTTCATGTAGCATGAATAATAATGGGTTCTATCTCCACATTGGGTGCCAGGTTCACTTAGCCCACCTGAAATCCTAGAGTCCACTGTTACCTCTGTGAACTGATTCATAGCCGTTGTGCATGCATCTATGACTCAGATCAGCAAACCAACAAAGAAAATCTGGAAAACTCTTAACTGTGTTGCAGAATAATTTTACATGACTTGCACAGGACAACTTCTTTATTTCACGTAATAGTTAATTTTCTCTCTTGCATTTTATATAGGTGTGTGCTTTCAAATTTATGTGCTTATATGTATGTATGTGTGCATGTGCTTATTCGTTTGTGTTCATGTACATGCATGCCAGGACAAACGAGGAGGCCAGAGGTCAGCCTTAAGTATTAGTCCCTACCCTTCACCTTATTTGGGACAATGTCTTTTTGTTGTTCTCTGCTTCTTACTCCAATGGAGGTGGTCCTTTACCTTTCAGAGGAATATCCTGCCTCCCTCTGCCTCTTATATTAATGGAGAAACATTGAAACTATAGATACATGGTATTGTGCCTGACTTCAGGTAGGTCCTGAGAATTGAACTTCAGGTCATCACGTTTCATTGTTGTCATCAGGATGGATTTAGAGTCACCTACAAAACACATCTTCAGGTGTGTCTGGGAGGGATCTCCAGAGAGGTTCTACTGAGGAGAGGACGCTCATCCTAAATTCGGTGACACTCTCACATGGGTAGAAGAAAACAAGCAAAGACCCAGCATTCATCTCTCTGCTTCTAAAGGGTGAACTCATCATGGGCAGCTGCCTCCTTATCCTGTCACAAAGCCTTTCCTCTTGTAACCAACTGTGCCCCCAAAACATGAGCCAAAGTAAAACCTTTCTCTCTTTAGTTGTTCTTTCCTTGAGACATGTCATCACAACCACGATGAAATTAGCTAATATGCACATGGAAGAGCCTACAGGAGCCCACCAGTAGTCATTTGAGCCATAAATGCAGAGTTTTCCATAGTAGGCAAAGCAAGAAATGGCCCATTGTCTCTCAGCTCATCCCTCCAGGGGCAACACCAATACCCGCTGTGATACAGAAGGTTGTTGCCTCCATCTATGTACAGATCCCAGGCTGTGCACTGAGAAAGTTTACCAAGTTGTATCCTGTTATGTATGCTGCATAGAGTCCATGAGACTGCTGCAAAGGAAATGCAGTCATGTACTTTGTGTAACCAGATACCCACTGGACTAATATGCTTTTAGAAGAGAGATTCAGAAAATATTTTTGTTTACAAACAAAACTTGGTACTTCCTCAAAACACTGATCATTGACTAGTGTATTTTCTATAGTGTTTTTTTTTCAGAAGTTCTACCAAAGTTAGTGTTTCTATATTTCTTAACAATTGTGATTTCCATTGTAGTTTCTAGAAACTAGGCCATAAAATACAAGTGAACTTCTATTGAGAAAACTTCCACTTTGCAGCCAGATATGATAAGTGTACCTTCTCAGCACTAGGAAGGCTGAGGCAGGAGGATTTCTGCAGTGAGTTTGGAGCCAGTCTGCCTGCACAGTGAGCTCATGAACTACAGAGGGAAATTCAGTCCTCAAAAGCTAACAGAGAATCTCCCATTTGTATAAGCTGAATAAAGCTTTAAAGAAATAAATCACTAACACTTATTTCAATTCATATTGCTATATAGAACAAAAATAATATTTAAAATTCCATGGATATTATTTAAGACAGCAAATTTTAAAATGGAGCTTAGATTATAGGGTTTTTTTACTATTATGTGAAAGATAAAAATTTAATTTTTGTTTAATGAGAAAAAATAAAGGAAAATTTCAATTATAATTGTACTTGGAATCTTCTTTGAATAGCACTTGTAGACAACATCTAAACTTGAACTTTTTCTACCATTATTATATTCAGTGTTTTTATCCAAAATTTACCCTTCCTTAAGACTGTAGAAAAAAAAAGACTAACGGTAAAATTACAATTCCTTCAAGGGATCACCAAGTATCACATACCATGTTGGCTTAAGGATAATGTATTTGAAGATGAGATGTCCCGGGTAGGCTGGAGGTTGGGGATAGAGGGAAAGCATTGGGGGAGGGGAACATGAGGGATATGGATGTTTGAGTTGGGGGTGGTACAGAGGGGAGAGTAATAAACAAGAAACTCCCAGGAGCCCACATGGATAATCCCAGCCGAGACTCCTAGCAATATAGAGAGTGTGCCTGAACTAGCCTTTCCATGAAATCAGATTGGTGAATGAATACCCTGTCATCATAGAGCCTTCACCTAGTAACTGATGGAAGCAGATGCAGAGATCCATAGCCAAGCATTGGAGAGAGCTCAGAGAATCCAGTTGAAGAGAGGGAGGAGCAGGGGTAGGGGCATTCAAGATTATGACAGGGATACCCACAACAGATAGCTTACCTGAGCTTCTCGGAGGTCACAGACCCTGGGCCGATGGCTAGGAAGTCAACATGGAACTGATGTAGGCCTTCTGCATGTGGGTGACAGTTGTGTAACTTCATCTTTTGTGGGGCCATGAGCAGTGGAACTAGGACCTGTCCCTGACACATGAGCTGGCTCTTTGGAAACTATTCCCTATGGGATGCTTTGCCTGGCCTTCATGCAATGGGGAGGAGCTTGGTCCTGCCTCAACTTGATATGCCATGCATTGTTGACTTCCATAGGTGGCATTATCCCTTCTGAATGGAGATGGAGGAGGAATGGGTCGGTATAGCATGAATAATAAAAACCCAGAGACAGAAACTGGGGCTCAACCTAAAACCCAGAAAAGCATAGCTGCCAGCCCACTAGAGAAGTCATACCTCTACCAAGGCTGAATGATATTACTAAACAGACTCAGCCTCTCTCTCCTCCCATTTTCCATTCTCTATAGTGCTGGGATTAAAGGTGTGTGGATCCCTAGGACTGGGATTAAAGGTGTGAGCCACCACCACCTGGATATTTTTCTGCATTGATCTTGTGTAGTCCAGGGGTGGCCTTGAACTCACAGAGATCCATCTGACTCTCTCCCCCAAATCCTGGGATTAAAGGTCTATGCCACCCCTGCCTCACCTCTAGTGGCTTTAGCTTTGCCTCTGGTCTTCAGGCAATATTTATCTATCAAAATACAAAAATAATATACCACTACAGATGGGGGAGGAGTAGAAGGGAGCGTATGGGAGGGAACGGGAGCAGAAGACAGAGGGGAAACTGTGGTTGGTATAAAATAAATAAACTGAAAACAATAATGTATTTGATAGTTTTGGAAGCTCAAGGTTTTACAGTGTACACATGAAGGTATATGCTAACATTTGGTGAAATTCTTTCTATCACTGATGGCTTATCAATAAGTTCACAGAAGAATTTACTCTTATGCTTTAGAAGCTCCCATGTCATATCTCTGTAGTAAGGATCAAGGCAAAGGAAGGGAACATACGGGTATCTTGTCATTATATCAAAGATGATGCTCAGTCCTTCAATCAGTATCATGCCCCTTTCCTGTCCTCTGTTTGCCTTATTCAAGGCTTTCTTTCAGACTCACCCTCTGTGTGAACCTTTTCCTAATGCCTCAGGTTACATTATTGCTGTCTCCATAGTACTGCTCATATTTTGCTACTGCTGATCTTTCTATACTTTGTGTCAATTTATAGCATTAAACTATGAATTCTTAAAAGACACCTATTTCATTTTTAAAACCTAGCATCCCACACCATATCTGGGACATATTTGGTGTCTGTTTTGTCAGTCTTACAAGTATTTGAGAGAAAGAATTTTCAGAAGAAGGATTTGCTTTGGGTCAAGGTTTCAATTTGTGGCAGAACAGTTGGCTCTACTGTTTCTGAGCACGTAGTGAAAGAGAACATGGTATAAGGGTGTTGTAGAGTAAATCTGCTTAGTTCTTCAGTACTGGGAATTCAGAACACAGGAAGGGACTCAGAGTGAGACTTGGCCCACAAATCATACCTCAAATTACTTCTTCCCAAAGTCCCCATCACTTCTCAATGATGCCATCAAATTATAAATCCTCAGTGGATTAATTCATTGATTAAGTCAGATCCACCATGCTCCAATCACCTCTCAAGAATTAGATTCACCACTTAGGGTCCACTCTTTGAAAAACATTATCTTTTTTGGAAGATATCTCATACAAATCATAACAATATCTGCTGAACTTTTAAAGTAATCAACAAATACCATTGCATAGTAACATAGTAAGGTACCAGTAATAGGCTCAGTGAGTAAAAGCCCTTACAACCTAGCCTGATCACTTTGAATCCTAGGAACAACATGGTTGAAGGAGAGACCTCACTACCTCAACTTGTCCTCTGGAGAATGACACACAAGCCTGACCTCTGGAGTCTAGATACGTCTGCAATGTGTCAGTGCACACAAGCGGGTACTGCACACACACAATCACACAATACAGCACATTAAAAGGCTGCATACAAAGATGAACCCTGAACTTCAGACTTCTGACTCTCCTGCTGTGGTATGCTGTGTCCAGCTCATCAAAGAGAAAGCATTTGGGATGCCCTTTTCTGGAGATCACGGACACCCTTAATTATGATACCACATGCACAAAGGGAATGCTCTCTGTTCTTAACAGCAACTATGGGTGAACAGTATCAATTACTGATGGCTCTAATTTCCCCTTTCTGAAAATCTCATTTAAATTATAGAAAGATGAGGTGTCATGTGAGGCCTGTGGGAAATGCCCACTCCCACCCACATCCTCCTCACTTCTTACAACACTTTCCAACTAAGCACCATAATATGAAACACCATGCTTGATAGGCAAACACTCCTTCAAGAGAAAGTTTCAACCTCCTTTCCCAAATGCATCTTAGTCTTCCAACTCTTTACAAATAAACATATCTCTGGTTTCCTCTCATAGGCTAATGCTGTCTCTTGAAAGTTTGATGATTGATTTAGATGTCTCTTCAGGCTGAGTAGCTTTCGGGATATCTGTGTATCTTAGAGGAGGTGTGAGTTAACAAGAACTGCCCTCTGAGGAGATTTGGAATTATTTTGAATGAAGTAGGTGGCTTGATAGTACCTCCTCACCTCCCCAACAGCATTTGACATGTGACTTGATGCCACCAGAGATACTGCTACAGTCAGTGTAGAATCAGGTCCAACAGTGCAAGTGTGCTGGCTATCCAGAAGATCAGTTGAACTGTTTTGTGATTCAGCTATGGCTACTTAACTAGCCAGGCTTGCCTTCCAATCTGGCTGTGGCAAGCCTATGGTGCTCCTCATCTCTTACAGTCTCAGCTCTCTACCTACCCACTCCTCAGAATTCTTCTTTGAATCACATTTCTCAGCTCAGCCATTCAAGAGCCTAATGCTCATTGGTTGCCTCCTCTGTTGACTTCTTTAGTCCCTCAATATGTCTCAGGCCATGTTTTGTATATCAGCCAAAATGGTGTTCTTAAAAGAAAACAGATTCTCTCTCTCTCTCTCTCTCTCTCTCTCTCTCTCTCTCTCTCTCT
>LOJH01000394.1:0-16078 GCA_001685095.1 Ellobius talpinus | reverse complement strand
CTCTCTCTCTCTCTCTCTCTCTCTCTCTCTCTCTCTCTCTCTCTCTTTTAAGTTCAATTTTGTGATGGTGAAGAATGCTAACCAACTTTCCAGGATGGCAATGCCTTGACTTGCTGTAAGATAGCAACAGCTTAGTCCACTTCAGCATTTTCACTGTCAAAGCAAGTGTTAACACAATGAGTGTGGCAAATAAGATCTTAATTTTCACTCAAGAAATAATTTCGAGTTTGTAGATGCACTTAAGGGCACATGGAATATTCTTTGGATCCTACAAATTGTATTTTGAGTTTCATTGATGTAGATCAATTGAGAAGTTGTTGGCTGTTGGCTGTGTTAGTTTTGTTTTTTTTTGTGTTTAGTTTTTGGGGTTTTTTTTGTTTGTTTGGTTTTTTGTTTGTTTGTTTGTTTTACCTCTGAGGGTCACAAGAGTATGAGCTATTCCGTACTGACCGTGTTAATCCCTGGTGGTACACTGCGGTCCAAAATGAAGGAATATGGAATTTATTTCTCCTGGATAGTAGCTAATTGCTGGATAGTACTCATTTCAACTCTGAGTTTTCATGGCAAAGAAGATGTGAAGAGGTCATGGCAATCTTGTTGTAGTTAACATTTTATTGCTATGATAAGACACCAGACCAACTTATAGATGAAAGTTTATTTGGGGTTTGCAGTTTCAGAGGGCAAGGTAGTTTGAATAAGAACGGCCTCCATAACCATGTATATTTGGATGCTTACTAAAGAGGGGTTGGCACAATTTGAAAGGATTACAAGGTGTGGCCGTGTTGGAGGAAGTGTCTAATTAGGGGTGAGCTTTGGACTTTGAGGGTTCAAAAACCTAAGCCAGGGTCCAGTGTCTCTCTCTTCCTGCTGCCTGTGTATTTAGATATAGAATTCTCTAGCATCATGTCTGCCTGTGTGCCACTATGGTTCCTGCCATGACATTAGTGGACTAAACCTCTGAAACTGTGAACCATCTGCAATTAAACGTTTTCCTTTATAAGAGTTGTGGTGGTCATGGTTTGTCTTCCCAGCAATAGAAAACTGACCACACAGAGGGGTAGAGTCCATGACTATCATTTCATGGAGCTTGGCAGCAGGCGGGAAGGGATGGTGCTGGAGTACCCAAGACCTTACATCTTGATCCACAAGCAAGGCAGAGAGGGTTACTTGGGAATAGTGTGGGATTTTTGAAACCTCACATCTGTCCTCCAGTGACATGTCTTCTCCAACAGGGCCACATCTTCTAATCATTCTCAAACAATCCCACAAATACAGGGTACCAAGTATTTAAACATGATTCTATAGTGGGTACTCTCATTCAAATCATCTCAATTATAAAGAAAGATAACTTTTTAGTATATACTGTTTTCTGTTTAAACATATCAGCTTATATTTCTATCCTTAAAATATAACCAATTTATTCATTATTGCTGTTGGGATTGAAAAGTACTCATACTCATATTAAAATCTGTCGATTAACTTTATGCTTTGTGATTTTTAACCAGTATAAGCCGATTTGGAAGTTACACCTTAATGTAGAAGAAAGCTCTGAATTAGGAAAAAGGTAAAGCAATAATTCCCAGGTTGGCCATCCTTTCATGGCTTTAAATAAATGCTCCCATACTGTATGCCTTCCAAAAATGAGATGTTGATGGTATATTATTTCTAAGATGCCTCTCATGTCCAAGTACCCATATGATTGGGTGGTCCAGGATCACAGGAACCAACTATGTACATCTTTTCCTCACTCTATGTTTAGTGAAATCAGTTGGCATCTAGAAATCTGTCATGGTCTGAGTGCTTTTTTTTTAACCACAGAGAATGGCGAATTCTATAAATAAGGTCATATTTTCCAAATAGCCAACATCTTAGCACAGAATTACCAGTTTTGTGTTAATGTTTTGCCATGGAGACCGTCCATAAAAACTGGGAAGCAGCACCCACTCCAGTCCATGGACAATCACCACAGATCTGTCTCATGACACATATGACAGTCAAATGTGCTTCACCTTTATTTGGATGCCCTTGATTAACACATACAGTTCACATATAGCTTCCTGGGTTATTTTATCTACCTTGTTGAAAAAAATGAATAAAATACAGATAAGAAAACATTTAATAAACTATGCCAAATAAGTTTCTTTCATTTCATGTAATTTAAAAAATTAACTTCTCTTTTTTTCCTGTCTGAAGTAACCAGTCAACATCTCTCTGGTCTACTTAAGAATATAGGGGGAAGTAAGAAAAAGAATCAAATAATGTACACTGAAATATGACAAAATGATCAAGCCTCAAGTCTTTTTAAGATTCCTAACCATCTATCTTTGAGGTCACTATGCTGAGTCAGTCAGGCATGATGTTCAGGTTCTGTGTCTGTGCCACACTTGGTGGACACACAGGTGAGACAAGTATAAGACAGAGACAGATTTATTCTTAATATCATTATTTGTATACATACAAATATACATACATGCAATATTTATAAGGAAGAATAGGCAGAGAGCAGGAAAATTGTTGGGATGCCCAATAAAGGTATTATGAACTTTAGTTAAGTTTAGAAAGCTATGGCACCTTATAGGACATACTTTGCTTTGGAAAAGTACTGTTCCATCTTGCATTCTTGTCGTGTAGCCACTTCAGTACCCAGTTGTCATAATGTCCTAGTCTGACACGGAAAAATGGTGCAGTTGGCTTTTGGAAATGAGATTTAATCTTGCCAGCAGGGATTCCTTTGAAAGACCCTTGACCCATTCTCAGGATGTCCTCAGTTTGCCAGAAGCAAGGAACAAAGGAGATGGGGTTTCACAAAGAGAGAATTCAAAAGTCTTCACCAGTGTAATTCCTCTTTGGGGCTGCCCTCATGCTTTTGCCAAGACCCAGCAAGGCACTTTAACGAGGGCATCTACATTTCTTCAGAGATATCCAGTTACTCAGGCTTTGGCTATAACCAGGGGCTCAGTAAGCAGAAGTAATTCCTGGGAACCTCTAGAGAAGCAAATATTGCCAGGTAATGCCACAGCTGCCTATCAGAGACTCATAGGACTGATCTGGGAAAGTTCCCAGTACTTAGTGTTGCTTTTAGGTCCTGCTGATTTGAATTCAAGGATTCCCCCCCACCCGCTAGCATTTTGCCTGAAATTTCTGTTTGACTTGGAACTCTCCAAATACCAAATTAAGCGAAGGGAGCATGATAAAAAAAAGAAAATAGTTCAATGAAATAATATGCAGCCATTTGAAGGAACTTCCAAGAAAAACCAGAAAAAGAGCCAATGGCTATCTGCCCAATGACATAAAACAAAAAGTTGCCCAATAGGAGTTGAAATTAAAACACCAAGGAAACCAGGATCAGGAGGAGTCTGACATTGCTTCGCTAAGTTTCAGGGTTTCCCAAGAACCAGGAAAATCTATCTGGACCAAGAAGTGTTCTCAGCAGAGAGATGCTCACTTTGATTCAGCTAATGACAAAGCATTAAGTGCACGCAGACACAGCTTCTATAAACAACAGGAATGAGTAAGTGTTGGCTACTTTGATGTACTTGGCCCACGCAAGGTCACTATGAAGAATAAGACTGAGTGTTTTGTTTTCTGTGGCTCTCTCTTGAATATCTAGTAGAAAAACATATAGCTGAGTGAAGTATAAGATGGGAAAGAAAGATTTTCATCTCAGAAGAGGGATATGTACACTTCTGTTTGATAGAATAAGAAAGGATTGACCATCCTCCACATTCCAATTAAAAAGTAGATTTTGGTAAAGAGGCCATTGCTCATAGAAGGAGAACTCATATGTTGGCTATGCCCATATCTTAAAACACCAACCAATTACTACAAAATTATTAAAACTGAAATGCAATTTGAATAAAATGTTTGCAGTACAAGTGGAAATAAGTATGTAGTTTCTTATATTTAGGCAGAAAGGTATCTCTCACATGATATATACATATCTGTATGAGTGAATATAAACATATACTCGTATCAATACATATGTGTGCATATATATACCTATATATGTGTACATACATATGTATAAACAGAGAGGGGGGAAGAAATAGAGAGACACACGGAAAGAGTGAGAACGTTTGAACCTAACTAATACCTATCAATCTGTATTGACAAATAAATGGCTGGCAAATAGAACTTGTAACATTTACTTATTTTTTTTTTACTTGTATGTTTCTAAAAGTTGTGTGCAGGTTCAAATGCATGTGTGTATACCATCAGGCATTCTCCTGCTGGCATTATATGTCTACATGTCTTGTTAGTTTACCTGTTTCTGTGATAGAACACTCGAATGAAAGCAATTGAAGGAAGCAAAGGCTTATTTGGAGTCACAGTTCAAGGTTAAAGACCATCGTGGCCAGTAGCTGGAGGCAACTGGTCACCATGCACCTAACAGTCAAGGAGCAGAGATCAATGAATGCTTGTGCTCGCCACTCTTTCTCTTTTTTATACAGTTCTGGGTCCTTATTTAGGAGATGGTATCACCTTCTGTGTGTGTGTGTGTGTGTGTGTGTGTGTGTCTTTCTCTGTGTGACTGTGTGTGTATGAATGTCTCTGTGTGTCTGAGTGTGTACATGTGTGTTTGTCTCTGTGTGTGCATGTCTCTCTCTCTGTTCCCATGTGTGAGTCTGCATGTCTCTGTGTGATGTGGGATTTCCCCTTTGTATGCTGTGAATACCATTGGTTAGTAAAGGACTGCTTTGAGCCCATAGCAGAGCAGGACAGAAAGAGCTAGGAGGGAAAAACTAAAGTGAATGCTAGGAGCAAAGGAGCAGAGTCAGAGAGAAGCCATGTAGCCACCAGAGACAGATGCTGAAGCTTTAGTTGGTAAGTCACAGCCATGTAACGATACACAGGTTAACAGAAATGGATTAAATTAATATGTAAGAGTTAGCCAATAAGAAGTTAGAGCTAATGGGCTAAGCAGTGTTTTAAATAATACAGTTTCTGTGTGATTATTTCGGTTCTGGGTAGCGGGAACAAACAAGCGGCTCTCTCCTTACTACATCTGTGCGTGAGTGTACACATGTCTATGAGTTTGTGTATGTGTGTGTATATATAAAATACTTACTTTTCCATCTGAAATACCATAATTAAGACTATCCCTCCATGTATATCCAAAGGTTTGTCTCTCTCCTACTGGAGGATTCTGGTTCCCATCTAATTGACGATTGATACTGACCTTCACACCATTCTTCTTGGTTATTTTTTTCTGTTCGTCTTTTGTTTTGTTGTTTGTCCTTTTTTGTTTCTCTTGTTTTGGAGAATTTTTTTCTTTTTTGTGTGTGACAGGGTCTCTCAGAACTGGAATTCTTGGATTTGACAAGGTTCTTCTTTCTCTGTTTCCCAGATCTGAAGTCATAACCCTGGAATAACACACATGACATTTTTTTATTTGGATGCCTGGGACTGAACTCATGTCCTCATGACTGTACAACAAACAATTTACCAGTGAAGGCATTTCCCAGCCCTCGTGTGGCCTTTATTTATCCACTGCTTTTTATTTTATTTAAAAATGCATTTAGTGTACACATTATTAGGCTTCGTTATGGAATTTACAGACAAAATTAGATTTTGCTAATTATTCTCTCCCTTTCGTCCCTCATCGTCCTGACCCCACATTTCATTCTCCCACTCCTTCCCCACCCTCTCGAGCTTCCTTTTTGCTTTATTTATAAACTGAGCAGTTTATTATTTCACACGATGTTTAAGTTTGTGGTATAATTATCGCAGTAACAATTTTCTAGTAGGCTTTTTTTTAATTTTTGCTCATTGTAATTTTTTTCTCTCTCAAACCACAGTTGGAAAACCTGGGTATTCTGAGGCTCTGGTATCTGATGATAAAGCACATTTGCAATTTTTTGTAAAAAATATTCATATTTGTAATGTGCACAGAGTTTCTTAGATTTTTGTAAGTTATTTCATCACATTTTGCCAACAATCCTTTGGGATATCTCAGGACCCCATCTGGTTGGTGCTTTCTTAGAAAGGAACACTTTTTCCTTGTAAAATGTTCTTTTTCTTAAAATAACAATAAGCTAATTCAACTTGAATGATTTTAAGAGTTCAAACGGTTGGATTTAACTGATGTCTTCCTAATTAATATCAGCAGCTCCTTTGTCATATCTCTATGTACCTGCTATCAAGTAATGTGAAGTTTAAAATATATATGCAAATAAGCACATTGGAAAAAACAGGGATTGTTGGATTCCTGGATAAAAGCTAAGGAAATAATCTTGCATAGGAACATAAAGCACCTGCTATGTATGGGAATGGTTTAACCCCAGTTTTTGATGTTGAATGAATCTATTTAAAAATCTTTTCTTAGACATTTTCTTTGTCGATAAGATTGGCAGCCTTCTGTCTGGGGCCTTTCATAAACATCATGTATCCCAATGAACAGTGCTATACTGCTTACTATGCCTGACACTGGGTTTATTTTCTAAATAATGGTTTATTTATTTTCAAGACATCCTGTGAAGTAATTGTGTATAGGTCTACATTAAAGATATAAGAACATGACATGTCAACCTGGTGACTTTCATATAGTCTTTTTTTTGTCTGCCATGGGATGTTCCATTCCACGTGTGTGTCATACACATTACACACATCTGCTTTCTTAAATAATTACTTAAAAATGATACCAAAGCAAACTAAAACCTGGTCTTCATTTTATTCTCATAAGCCATTAGTAGTTCTAAAGAATTATAATGATGATATATCCCTCCTATGAAGGCATAAATTCACAACCCTCATCCCTAAATACCCATTGCACTCAGTATTTTTAACATTTCATTTGTCATAAATTGTCAAATAAATTCAGATGATTTTTTAAACTGTTGAAAATGTAGTAACTATATGAGTATATTCAAGATTAGAGAGATTATTGAATGAATTTGTACATGTATAATATACATTGTACAAACAGGCATATACAGTGCCTGTATGTTATATATATAATATTATGTATATATGTGTAGACATATAAACATGCACAATTTTTCCTTTAGAATAATTGAGATAGTGACTTTTGAGTTTTACCTTTATATCATAAACAAGATGGTAACTGGAGTTTAGAACTTGTGTTTTCCTGACTTTGTAAGCATGTCTTTCAAAAATTATAAGTAGACATGATTAGAAGGAGTTTATATTTCTAAAATAATGACAATATCAATAATCATAATAACAATAACAACAGACTGAAATAAAGACACTTTTCATATTTTTTTACCTAAAAGAACTTGTATCTTAGCCTTCTAAAACCTGTTTTGAGTTTTAAATCAATCTGAATTAAACATTCAAACTTAATATGGAAGAAAACCTCACATTATAGCACAAACGATCAAGATTGACTTGTTAAAGCAAGAAATTCAGTCGTTAATTTTCTATTTCTCCCCTTGGCCAGGCTGCCAGCTCTCACGGGACATCTTAAGCAGCATTGCATAAGAATGTAATGACGTCAACTTTGGCAACTGATATGATTTCCTCAAAAGAAAACATTAAAGCTTATTGCACCCAACCAAAATATTACTGAAATTTACAAACATTAATAATTAGGTTGTCATTTCTTCTATCCTGTCCATAGTATGTTTTGATACTATCCTACCAAGGTTATATAGGTGTGCTTTGGACTCTTAGGGTTTTTAGGGTTAAATATGATTCCACCATTGACTTGAAACATTAACATTGGTTTCATACAATTGTAGGAACACACAGCTGAAGGAATTCTCTGAGGATTAGAAGGATTAAATATGAAGTCTAGTTTGGTTGGCTTGTTTCTCCCCTCACTTCTTCCCTTCTTTCTCTTCTCTGAAGGTCAAAATACTTTGACATGTTTCCCTGAATAATATCTATGATTTTCTCTTCCAATGCTTTCTTTAGTAAGTCCCCAGGGAAGCTATGGGGATGGGTGATCTCTTCCTCTATATAATAAGTAAGCTTTGTCTCACTCACACAGGGGATTCCTCCAAGGAAGATTATGACTGGAAGTTTCTTGGGTTCCTGCTTTACTTATATCAATGTCGAAGCATTTCAGGGAAGTTTCAGCCTGTTCATCTTTAATAAGCACTCAAAAAAAAACTCAGCATTTCTCATGTATAGTTATTTTGGAATAAAGGACAAATGAAGGCTATATTTCAACATTTAAAAAGATGTTGATATATACTTAGAATTTTTTAGGGCTGCCAAAAGAAATAGAACATTCCCTTGCATAAGTGTGTACTGAAATGAAATGAAACAAATGCTCCTTATTTATTTATGTAAGAGTGGACATGGGGCATATTGCATCATTTAAACTTCATCCTTACACTTCATTACCTCCTAAAAATGGACTCTGCTTGTAAGTATTTGTTCTATCAGTGATGAACTGTGCTTTGAAATAGAGTGGAGCCAAAGAGACAGTAGTAGAAGAAAAATGAACATTGTGACTGACCTTTTGAAACAATGAGAGAATACGGGCTTTAAAATTAGAAATTTCCTTAATTCCAGTTCAAAACCTTTAGAAAGACTCCATTTCCCAGTCATAAGGAACTACAAATAGCATGTTGAGAGCCTGGATGCGATATTTCTGGGAGCTGTAAAATTTTAAATATTTGGAGAATTTAGAAGATATCCAGATTCAGAATCAAGGGCCTATATCCTTGGATTTTGTTCTTTTTCTCCACTAAGTATAATCCAAGTTCTGTTTAGCTAACACCAAACACCTGCCACAGCTTGGCCAAGCCTGACCGTATTTCTTACTAATTTCCAAACACTGTGGAGGGAATGAGCCGAAGATGAGAAGTCCTTCCTATTGCGTTCAAAGGAGTGTATTTTCCAGTTGGAACTTTTTCTTGAAAAAAATCTCTAGACTTTTCAGGCTTCAATCTTTTTCTATTCCGCTTGGCATGCAGATGGCAGTGTGAGTGTGGATTTAGAACTTTTTCCCAATGTGTTCAATGTGAGTTAGATGCTTAAACTTAGGCACAGAATGTCAGGGATAGAAAGAGAAGAAAATTATGAGCTTTCTCAATTATTCTACCTCTCCCTCTTATTCTCCCCACCTTTTTTTGTGGTTCTGGGAATCAAATTCAGAGTTTTGTACATATAAGGCTAACAGTTTATCACTGAACTACACCTCCAGTTACATGTTCTATATCTTAAAATGCAAAGACATGGCAGTCAGAGGAGTGATATGCTTATGAAGTATTTACCTATAAAGGGTAAAATGGTCTATTTGTACAGCAGGTTTAAAAATCTGATATCATAGAAATATTAGCTGAATAAAGTTTTTCTATATTCTTCTGCCTCTCCTGGCTCTGTTTCCAAAACAAGAAGACATGCTAATACACTTTGGCTACAGTCTGGGACAACATCTATAATATAATATATTATAGAAATCAGAGACAGATGCCCTTAAAACTTCATGCAGTGATAGGAGGGAGTGATGTCACAAGTTGATACTCCTAGAATTTGGTATGCAGAGGAAGGCAGCTCTCCAGTGGAAGAGGTTTGCCTAGTTTTCCTAGAGAGATTCTGCATCAAAAATCCAACCAGACCTTTTATTTTCTCTTATCATACCTGTTCTCCACTTTTCTTGTTTCCCCTTTCAGCGTGATTAAAGCAGGGACATGTATGTATTGTTGCTCATGCCTTCCTCTATGTTACCATTCCTTCTTTCCATCATACATTCCAGATGATCAACACTATCCTGTTTCCGTGTTCCAGTGGAGAGCTTGGCTGGAGCTCATGGTCCTCTCCCCACCCTCAAAAGTGTGTGATCAGTAGCTTGATCCTGTGATTGACAGGATGGTGGTAGAGCATTACTACACTGATTTATTAGTGTTAGTGCAGAAGGCACTTCAAAGCCCGTTTTTATCCAAAAGCTCCATTTTGGAATTTCACATAGAAATAATTTTACGAATAGAGCTAGCAATGGTGTGCATTCCTTTAATCCCAGCACCAGAGGCAGGTGTGTCTCTGTGAGATCCCAGCCAGTCATAGATACATGGTAAGACAGTGTGTCAAGATAGCAAAACTAAAACAAACAAGCAAAATCCCAAACAATTCCAAAGCAAAACAGAACTAATGCCAAAGTAGAACCTAGCTTCCTTTGTATCTTTGTACGAAGAAGTGGTACGGGCTATACAGTTCATTTGGTTACCCCCAAAGATTATAGCTGTACAAAGGAAGGATTAAACTCTAATTTTTTTTTTGGCTGAGCACCATATGACCCCCCAGCTTCCAGGAGTTTCTAACAGTGCAACACAGCCTGCTACAGTTGCTTGGGGAGCTCCAGCCAGGAAATGTGAGTTCAAGCTGATTCTTTGGTACACTGGTGTGTAACTCTGTGGCCACTTCTGTCTGTGGGAGTGTTCTTAAGAAAGTGCTTCTTGGCAGTTTGATGAAAGACAGTTTGGGACCACAGCCACTTCGGGAGGGTCTCTTGTTAATCCATGTACTGCTTCTGAGAACACTCAAGCCCCCGGCATCTCCAGGAAGCTAACAGTGGATTGGGTTTCCACTCTCACTCTAGACAGAATATACAGTTATACAGTACATGTAAGCCTGTTGATTTAATTTATTTGCCATTTTTAGAGGGATTTTTTTCATGAAAACTTGCATTGTGGAAAGTACAATTAAATGTAAACACTATACTTTCTAATCTTATAATAACTCCCCCATAAATATACCCCATAAAGTAGTCTTCTGCAGTATATTACAGACCATTGCACTTGGCTCTTTTGGCTTCTTATTTAGTAACCACAAATATATTTAATCACACTTTTAGGATGGAAATAACCTGGTCTTAATCCATCCAATAGAAAGAAATGAAAAAAGAAACAAAGAAAGAAAGAAAAAAGAAAAAAAGAAGGAAATGTTGGCAAGCCTCCTTTATAAGTAAATGGAGACAATTTTGAAAGGTAATATGCATAAACCAGAAACATTAATCCTAACCCTTCACTCTCTTAAACGGGGATTAAGGTTAACATTCTTCAGGCAGCCAGCTGAAGTGGAGCTAAGTTCAGAAATTCTTTGGTAGAGAAACCAAGCAGCCAGCTTTCACTGGAGAAAAAAAATCAATTTAAACATTGGGTGCAGGCACTGGTGGTGTCTTCCCAAGCCACTTTGTGTCAACTATAGGTCATTTTGCTTAAGAGAATAACGAGAACTCTTTAAAAACATCACCAGTTTCATCAGCTTCATTCTTTATTCCAATTTGTGTTCCCTACTCCTGTACTTGACTGTATGGAGCAATAGCCAGAGTCCCACAAAAGCCCAGGCTCTTCCATCGGAGAGGCTGTGCATTTAAAAACACATAAGTATTTGGTTCATCGGAAGCTTCTCACGATCCGAGGAATATGCTTGAGTACCAAGAACAAAATCCTGTCAAACTTAGCAGGTTTGCTGGCTGAGCTCAGGTGGTAACTAGTAAGTTTGTGGAGTCGAATGCCTGTCACCCCTGCTGCATCCCATCATTTCACTGCTTCCGTCTCCATCACTCATTTCATCCTCCACCCGACAGATACACTCTTGCTCAGACACACTGTGATTGTGTTTGCTGTGCACTTCTTTCTCAGAGTTGTCCATTACAGAGTTTCATGTTGCAGCATACTGCAAAATGCTGCTTTAGAATCTTGCATGTTAAGCTGTGCCTTGCAGATGTATTGTATTGGCAAAACAAGTTTTCCTTCAAAACTCATCTAGTTTCTTCGGATATCTCTCAATTCATTCCCTGATTCACAAAGATAAATCTATTTTGAACTTGACTAAAAATAGCGTCTAAGTTAATTCCCACTTAAGAGAGTGGGGAATTGAGATACTGAAAAGAACAGTTCGGAAATGGAAAAGGATTTACACATTGTCAGAGGACATTTTTAGCCCCTTATCACTGTCAAAATGTAAACTCTTTGTAAATGTAGTTTGCACCGCAGCGAGATACTCACTTTTTCCTCTCTGAAATAACTGGAGGATGTCTTTCTCATTTGTGCCTCCGTCACAAATGTTCTGCATGACAATAAACTAAATGACATTTTCACTACACTTGAGGGTTTACAGAACATTTCATAATAAAATATTGGTGTTATCCTTATAATAAAGATGAGGAAATTGAAGTAAAGAAATTTAGCACTGCCCCAAGATCATTCAAATAACAGAGTCCATACACAAGATCCGGTCTCTGTGGTGCACCAAGGCTGGTATATAACACATAAACCAGGGGGAAACATACTACCAACCCAGAAAAAAGTATCTTCTTTTGTTTAACCATCATTGGAAAGCCAACAAGTTCAGAAACCTGAATTCTGGTCTTGACTGTATTGTTGAGCTTTGGTGACACCTCTTTCTGGTTCTTAAAAGAGGGAAATCTCAAAAAATGAAAGGCATCATTACATTAGTCTGTTCTATAAATATGGTCAACTTTCAGTTATCTATTAAGATAAATAGTAGGCCTAAAATTTTGCATTTCCAACCTCTATTTTTGGTGACAATTTGGGATATGAACCAGGGATACAGTTGAGTCTGTGATTATGGTTTTAGGGGTTTGAGAGACTGGTTGCATCCTAAGTGGCTCCTCATTTCCTGAAATTATATTCTTACATCTCTTATTAAATGCACATACACAGAAACATTCTCAAACTCATAGCAACTATTTTGCATCAGTGGTACTCATTGGGGTCTGATGTTTCATCCTTATGGACATATTAAAATTGGCTGGGGACATTTTTGGGTTATCCCATTTGGGATATCTCCTGAGACCTAAATGGACAGAGACTCTGCAGAACATCTCATTGCATGTATAAGATGTCCACATAATTACAGCTACACATAACAGAATCTTTTCCGGCCCTGAATGTCAATAATTTTGAAGTTGAAGAATCTTTTTATAAGTTTAGGAATAACAGGATCCTAATGCCTTGAAACAAATTTATTTATTTTCTAGGAAATTCAGTTTTGTTTTATATGACAAGTAAAGTACATG
Organism: Ellobius talpinus; assembly: GCA_001685095.1. Taxonomy (NCBI): domain Eukaryota; kingdom Metazoa; phylum Chordata; class Mammalia; order Rodentia; family Cricetidae; genus Ellobius; species Ellobius talpinus. The sequence continues at coordinate 3,123 of LOJH01000394.1, read as the reverse complement.
CATTTTCAACATAGAAACCTTCACATTGTGATGATGCTTGAGAGACAAAGTAGCAGATTTAAATTAAATACACAGAACACTATAGAGAATTGAAATAGCCAAAGGAAGCAGCAGTTTGGAAATGATTAATTCATGCTCCTGTCTGAATCAATACAGGGGGAGCCATTGAAGTAAAGGGTGGGTCTGGGTGAGGGCCATGCAAGAAGGGTTGCAATAGCATGGGAAATTCCAGGAGAGAAGGAAATGGGGAAGGAGGATGCTACTCACCATTGCCTAGGTTCAAGTTTACACCAACTATCCTGCATCCGTTTCTGCCTAAAGCAACTAAACTTACATAGGTCATAGGTGAGTGACAACTCCTTTTCTCTTGTCCACCTTCAAGTGAGATGTCATTTTTAAAATACTCAAGGGTGAATGAGAGGAAAGATACATTGAAGGATTATAGATTCGCTGACAGATTCTTTTAGTGGCCACTTGGGTTTAAGAACTCAATAATTCATAAACTGCTTCATTGTGTAGTTCACTCAAAGCCAGAAGTAAACTGTCAGATTGTCTCCATAATTCATGATCCAATTTTCTGTTTTTTTATGACCTATATAACCTGTAACTTTGCACTCTTATTTTTTCTTTAATTGTTTCATGTTACACATTGAAACAAAACCTTGTTGGGGCGGTGTCCTTCAAGGTTCAGTCTGTAACTGTTTGAACTTGTGATCTACAGTTTTCTAGAGAAAAAAAAATCAGGCCAAAATCCATTGACTTGAAAGAACAATTTTCATTGTCTCACATAGTTTGTAAGTGTCAGGATCCAGAGATGTCTTATCTACGTGGTCAATAACAGGGGCTGCAGTTTTTAAGACTTTACTACTTCTGGGGGATTGATTCCAAGCTCGTTCACCCAGGGTGAGCCTAAATCTTAAGTTCTTTATCATAGGACCTTATACAATTTTCTCTTCCCAGGAGCAGGAGGGAGGTGGGTGGAATCAAAACAGAAAACATGTACTACAAATGTGCTACCTTCATCATCCAACGTGAACCCCATTGCCACAAAGACATTCACTGAATTGATTTATACAAGAGCATTGATGACTTATTTCCAAATATCTAATTTATAAACTCATTATATTGTATTAAATATAAACTTGACTCTATCCAAATTAATTGTTTGAATATATCAATACAAAATATATTTTGTGATTGGAAAAATAAAAGTAATGTTGAACACTTTGGTGGTGACATGTGTGTCCATATACTGCACTATGTCGCATTTATTGTTCTCATGCACAATGATCATCAACAAATTATCAACATGAAAAGAAGACTGAGAAGTTAGCTGAGGCAATTAAATGTTCTCATCCTACAAGTGTGATGACCCTGGTTTGAGTCATAGACCTATATAAAAAAGCAAGATACAGAGACTCAAGCTTGTAATTCCAGAGCTGTAAGACAGGCAAAGGAATCACTAGGGTTAGCTGGCCAGGGAGCCTAAGCGAACACCTTGCCAGTGAGAGAGCCTGTATCAATATAAAATGGTAGACAGCATCTGAAGAATGACAAGTGTGGTTGAATTCTGGCCTTTGCATGCACATGTGTAAATATATGCTCTTCAACATATGGGAACACACACACACACACACACACCACTGAAAGGACTGAAGAGCTTGTTCAGTAGTTAAGAGCATTTATTGCTCTTGTAGAGGACACATGTTCACTTCCCAGCACCCATATGGCAGCTCACAACCATCTATTACTCTAGTTCCAGGGGAGCCATTGATGCACATGATACTCTAGCATACATTCAGACAAACAAACACTCATATTAAAAAATTAAAAATAATAAAATATTTGTAAGACAGCAGTTAAGCATATCTTACATTCTGCCAGCTTTGTATATATATATGTATGTATGTATGCATGTATTTATATATGTATGTATGTATGCGTTTATTTTACAGGGATAGCTCTGTGCTGCTCCAGTCAAGATTCTGTCTTGCATTCCCTGACTTACTAGCTTTTATTTTTTGGTTCTATAAGTGAAATTCTGAATTAAAACAAGAAAGGACTGACTTACAGTCTATAATCTTCTGATTCCTGGCTCTGTAACCAGAGATAACTTTCATCTCAAATGCCTCATTTATAAAATAGCTTTATTAGCAATGGTCTGTGCTCGCTGCCTGCAGACTCAGTGACATAGTGAGCAAAGTATTTAGCACATTGCTGAACACATAGCGAGAACGTAATAGATAGTAAACAGAATCCTGGCTTCCAGTCCAGTGTTTTTGATCTGAACTAATTTAGTAAGTTAAGAAACATTTAAAATGTATTGAGATTATCTTTCTAGTATAAATGAAATAAAGCCCAACGCTGTAGAAGACAGCAGGAAAACAGATGAGCTTTAGACTTTCCTGTAGGACAGTATCTTTCATGAAACATTTGCTGCTGCTGCTGCTGCTGCTGCTTCTCCTTCTCCACCTTCTTATTCCTCTCTCTTTCCCATCCCTCTCTCTCTCTCTCTGAGTGTGTGTGTGTGATGCATAAATTCCTTCTTACATTAAAATTGTGTTCCTTATTTTGATTGACAATAAAACATGAGAGAAGGTCACCATGATCCATGACTTCCTAGACATTTTCTGCTCATTTTCTCTTTACATATGAGATATTTTTTATGAGACCCTTAACATATAGGGTATAAAATCAGTTTGTAAATAGAATACTTACTGTTTGTAAACCTTAAAGAAATGTTCTTTGATATATATATACAATTTTACCATTTATTAAAGATTGAAAACAATGTTCTAATATGAGAAGGGTGTTGCATGTTTATTTATATACAAACAAATAACCGTGGCTGAACATTTGATACTGGAGTATGCAAAACATCTTCAATGATTTTTGGAATTGATTGATATTTTGATTTTGTAATTTCCAATCCTGAGAATGCTGTTCCACAAAAATATTTAGATTGAAATGTTAGAAGTATGTTTAAGGCTATTTTAGAAATCATTAAAAATTCTGTCATAATTGCAAGTCAGAATTCTTTTAACATTTTGAAAAATAAAATTTAAGTCAGACAATCTTGTCTACTTCCAATATCCAGGAGGATAACTATATGTTTTTCTTTGG
>LOJH01000393.1:24015-55420 GCA_001685095.1 Ellobius talpinus | reverse complement strand
AAGATAGAGACATTACCAAAAAGAACCTTCCCCAACATTCCATAAAAAGGTGACAACTACAGAAGATAGAGACATTACCAAAAAGAACCTTCCCCAACATTTCATAAAAAGATGAAGCTAATCTAAACTTCTAAGAACAAAATGTGTAATGCATTACAAACAGCTCCAGGGCAGAGGAGGGAAGCATTGCCGTTTATCTCACATTAGCATAATACGGTATCAAAATTAAATGAGCAAAGTTCAAAAGGGAAGGTTTCTCAGTATTGTCGGAATACTGGCTGCTAAGTTATCCCACCAGCAAAAAGCACTCTATGGGGCTTCACGAAGAGTGGGCTGAGCAGTGGCTGCACTGTGCATGCCAAACACAGCACACTCACAGATTTTCATACAGATCCCAGGGAGGACCACCCTCAGCTTCTAAACTAATCACCACCACAGATCCCATTAGCAGTGTGTTAATGGACGAAGCAGGATTTATCAACTGCATCACCATACAAGCTCTATTAAAAACTTAGTCCACCCATAAAAACGAAGACATTATCAAAAGCCGGGCGGTGGTGGTACACGCCTTTAATCCCAGCACTTGGGAGGCAGAGGCAGGTGGATCTCTGTGAGTTCGAGGCCAGCCTGGTCTACTAGAGCAAGTTCCAGGACAGGCTCCAAAGCTACAGAGAAACCCTGTCTATAAAAAAAAGAGAGAGAGAACCAGTGCTGTTAAAAAAAACGAAGACATTATCATGTGAAAAAATATCAAAAACTTCAACAAAAACAAAATGTCAATCCTTCAAAAAGAGAATCAAAGATTACTGCCATTATACTTCATATTGGAACTCAAATTGTAGCCACTAGTGGCATGACTGTCCACTGTCGGTACCACCACTGAGGGTTCTAAAGCTGGAGGAAGGAAGGAAACATTGTCAAAAGGAAAAAGACAAAAGCATATCCACAATAGACATTATCTACCTACCATATACCTTAAAAGAAAGAAAAATCAACCAAAAATTTTAGAACAATAAGAATGCAGTCTGTTCTGGATTCAAGGCCATCTTTTGTATCAGTCAAAAGATATAACTTTAAAATAATCCATTTACAATAGGAAGTAAAAGAAAAAACCCACAATAACCAAAAATGCAAATAACCAAGAATAAACCCCAAAGACAATAGCATAGTAACTAAAATTACAGAACTTTCTAAAACTTTTTAGTTTATCAGGGGGAAAAAAGTTGCCAAACGTACAAGAAAAGATCCCAGGAAAATCTGAAAACAGAGTAAGTATGTGTCTTTATACTTCCACATAGTGAAAGGAACCACAAAGTTATAGCAATTAAAGGAGTGTGTCCATAATAACAAAGCAAAGCAAAATAGAAAGCTCGGGTGAACATTTAGAGATTCAAATGAACATGGAAAAGGGGTAAGGCAGAGGCGAGAACTATTTGCCCACTTGAGAGAGGTCTACATAACTAACAAATGACAAGTTCCTAAAAACCAGAAGAAAAGACAAAAGCACCACGGCAAATGAACTAAGACTACAGAAGCCAACAAAGCTCAAAGAACTGTCTGCCCAATAAACAGGCCCCAAAGAATTCCTTCAAGGGCAACGGCTAAGAAAATACAAGTTTCTCCATGACCAGCAGCAGCTACTTCCGGGAGGAAGCTGGCTGGGATTTTCACTTTAGGACAGTTCCCAGAGTTTGAAAGAAACTACCAAAGAACATTTTCTTGTGTGATTTTTTAAATAAGAAACTGGCGTCTTCTCCCTGGCAGCAAGCGGATGCATTGAACCAAAGCTCTGGACAAACGCTGTCCCACACAGGTCACCTTCTTTCCGTTTGCCCTAGGGGAAAAGCCACAGATGTGCAGGGATTTATGTGTAAGAACGTTCACTAAATGATGAACTATAGCAGAAGGAAAAAAATGCACATGAAGAAACAACATCGCTGTAATGATACAAAAAAATTCACAATATATTGAATACTTGTGAGAAAACTACAGTACAAAATATATACCATATAATTCCAACTTTTGTCTAAGATGTATTTTCATAATTGAAGCTCACAAAAACATTCTGAGTTTTTGAAATATATAAAAGTTTAAATTATAGATATATTTTAAATGAAAGGATCTTAGTATGTCTATTGTACATAATAAGCACCATAATAATAATGTGAACAAAACAGAAACAGTAACAGTGGTCATCTCTAAAGAACTACAAAGAAATCTTATTCTAAAAACTATAAAAATCATTTTTATAAATTTATAAATTTCTCTAAAACATTACTGCAACCAGAAAAAACTATTTTAAGCAGTGAATGTTTCATCATCTTCTGCCATGCATAGTATGGTTATAACATTTACAAATCCAACTTTCATATTCACATGTGAAAACTAAATCCATTCCAGTCAGACCTAAGGCAGGGGCAGCCCTTCGCTATCCTGAATGTTCTACATACATCACAGCCCTAGATCTTCGCCACTACTGTAGTGCCATCTCTGAGGTGATGAGTGAAGGGGATGTGACTTGCCCACCGGCATTCAGCTAGTAAGTATCAAGGAAGGGACACAATAAAGCAGCCTGGACCCCAGATCTGTGCTCTCAACTACCACAGCCTCTCCAAGTAAGGTACCCTCTGAAACAGCAGGACTGACTTACAACGCAAACGCCAGGGCAGAAGCAGTAAATTAAGGATGATTCTTTTAAAGCAATGTCCTAGTGAAATGCTGTACATATCCAAAAATGTGGTCACTGATCAAAACATTTTTGGAAATCCTTTTTTCAGTTGTCCCCAGAACCCAATAAACAGTCTTCTCTGAAAATTATTCCAAACAGCTAGAAGTCATTCTTAATCAAGGCTTAAGATGATTATACAAACAGCAGATTTCTGCTTTTTGACACAGCAGCAACCCTGTGCGGCTGATTTGACTGCACCAGTCTGCGCTCACTCCCCGAATACACTCAAGGCGGTTCTGCTGTTTACTATGTGCACCACCTTCATTGTTCGCCCACACACGCACTTAGCTTCTACTGCACTGAGGTCATCAATGGCAAAGATTACACTGCATTGGTTCTTGATTCTCCAGCCCCTAACACATGTCCTGGCTCCCAAAGAGGACTAATTATATCTGAAAGTACTCTACTGAAAAAGCCACGCAAATGCTTTGAGTAATGACACCATAGTAAAGAAAAATATTGCCAAGAGACTATCTAGTCTATAAACAAATATGCATAGATGGCATGTGGAAAAGATTATAATAAAAATGGAAATTTTATGGAGCGTTTCCAAGTCTCTAAATATTAAGGAAGACAGAAATCAGTTTTTAACAGATCTTGGAATTTCAAGCTCTAGTCCTTTCTTACACGTCACAGGTGCAGAGGTGCAGTAGCGAAGAAGCCTCACGGTCTAAGAAGCAATCTCCTGAACCAAGGATGCAGAAATAGCCATAAACTTTCTCAGACAACAATGCAAAAACCACATCTGCTAAGCAGAAGACACCCGGATGCAGCCTGCCTATGGGTCCAATCGACAGAGCACAACCGGTGCCTGAAATATAAATCAAAGCACCTGCCGCCCCTGGTACTTATTGACATGTGCTACCTACGAGTTCTAATGTGTGCAAGATGGCTGTTTTTATTTACAGCACAAACCACAGACTGAATGTAAAACAAGATGCTTAATAAATCCAGAGGACCATAAAACACAGCATAACTCAGATGGCAAGGCAGACACTCACTCCTTAATTAAGTGGGTGATGTTCTGCTTAAAACAAAAAGACAACCCAGGGCTACAGCTTAGATTAAGCACTCAGTGTTGCGAGGGCAGCACCGGCCATTTTCAAGGCGAAGGCTTTAAATCATGAAAAATAAACCATCTAATAGTCCGTATTCAATAGTAAGTAGACAGTCAGGACACAGGCTGATTGGGATTAACACGTATTCAGCTATAACAAGTAATTTTACAGAGGATTAGTATCTTGATGGTCTGATCAATATGAAGCACCGCTGCTATTACAGATGAGGAGAAATTGCCCCTCTGGTAATAAAGTGTGCGTGTCTCCGCTCTCCTTCATTTGCTCAGTCCATTACTGTAATGGCTCCAGCATTAACAGCTGGGACAATTTAAGCAGCAGGGGTCTGCTGCATTTAAAAGCTGGAATGGTGGCCCTCACCCAATCCTCCTGTCTGCTTATGTGGTCCCTCTGCCTGCCTGGGCCTGCCACAGGAGGATGATGTTTTATGGGAACAAGGACTACTATTTCTCAATTATTGTCTCATTAATAGTGCTACCAGCCAATAATGTGACTCAAACAAAAACTGCTTGCAGTATATTACCTACTGATTTGACCAAAAAAAAAAAAGCACACTATTTACCCAAATACCAAGGTTGACGTGACAACAGGCTAGTGTGCTCAGAAACTAAAATGTTTGTGTTTGTTGGTCCGGTGCTCAGCTCATATTCTCAGGCAAATAAAAAATTAAAACGTTCATGCTGACAGGGGGAAAATTCATCAACAGAATTTTCCATCTCTGTTTTCAGAAAACAGTGAATTGACAGACTGCTTGTATATGGAAAGAAAATCCTCATTAACACAGCCCTGGGACTTGAATCACAGGCAGTTCAGCTCAGTGAGTCGAGGTGGCAGCATCAGCCCATTTTGTATTAGTACTGGAGAAACATGGGCCCTGGAGGCTCATCTTGAGTGATCCAGTCACTAAGTGATGGTGCCATAGGGCAGACTTAGGGTTGGTGCTTCTGATCACAGCTATGAACACACTGACTAGCTACCAGCACATCTCCTCGGACCAGATGCAACCTGATAAGGCGCTTCAAAACAAGCTCCTACTTGATTTCCACCAGCCATTAAGTCTCAACCGCCCTTTATCCGCAGGGCAATTCTTCAGCAAAGTGGAAGGCATGGTCTCTTTACAAGCAGATCAGTTCCATCACGACACAGCAAACAAATTCACAGCATAGCACCAGGCGAGGCCTTGGGTAGAAATGAAAATGCAGGACCAGTAGTCAACCCTCAGAGACTAGAACGGGGGTTAGTGGGGGAGAGCAGGGGAAGAGGACAAGGGGGCTTCTATCTGAGAGCACTAAGAACAGGGGTCTGCTGCACAGTACTGTGCACAGCAACATCTAAACTATGGTATGACATGCTTAAAATGTGCTCCGAGGACAGATCTCACTGTACGGGTTTGTAACACCATTTAAAACACAATGCTTTTCTAATGTTCTGCATGGAAACCTACAGCTCCAACTTGAGACTTACCTTTCAAACCCAGAGCAGCCTTACAAAACATGCCAAGAACAAGTGTTTGGAAACATGTCCCTATTGACGCAAATCTTAATTCCAGAATGTGTCCTGACCCAGCCCAATTCCTCCTGATTCCTCCTGCCTTACACCATGAAATCAACCAGTGAGGCACATTCGTACAATACAACCCCAAACTGAGCAGAGTTCCAAATTCAGCTGTTCTCAACAGTGCCCTTCCTCCCTACGGCTCCAGAAGTGCCATCTCACGATGAGGTCTTCTAGAAACCAGAAAGGCACATTTCCAAAATAACCCTATCAAGAAATCTACCCCATGTACCCATTAATACCAGTACTCAGGAGGTTGAAGCAGAATTAACACAAGTTTTAGACCAGTCTGGGCTACACGGTAAACTTGAGGTCCGTCGGGACTACATAGTACGGCACTATTTCAAAACAAAGAAAGGGAAGAAAGGAAAGGAGGGTAGGAAGAAAGAAAAAAAATCTACCCTTAAAAAAAAAGCTAACAGAATACATTAAATACACAAGGCTAACTAGCAGTTTAAAATTGAAGGAAAACACTGGAAAGTACTGCTGACCACTGCCAGTGCAGTTCAATGGATGAATCCTGATTCTCAAAATTAATTGCCATACCATTAGTGTGTGACTAATTTTAAATCCCTAAGTACCTAATCATTTTCCATTATTTCTTTCAAATTCTACTTCCATCTCTATTAGGAAGTCTCATGGCCAATACAAGTGGCACTCTTGAGAATTCATTTAATAAATATTTATGGGACATTTGCTATGTGTCTGGCAAAATGTTAAATGCTGAGAATAATATGGAAAATGGAAAAATTAAAAAAAAAGAGCAGACCTGAATTTCTTCAACCATATCTTCTAAATGCCCAAACTTGGATTGCTAATGTTAGAGCAGGACAGATGGAGGCGACAAGGAAACAGGCATCTCCAGAAGCAGAACTGTCCTTTCAATCAGTACAACTAAGGGCCACAGTCTCTCTGAGGAACTGGAGAGCGTGTGCTGTGGCACCAGGGGCTGCAGGTTTTGTAGGGCTTGAAGAGGAAGGGGCACATCAGGGTGGGAGACCAGTGTTCTGCCTCTGCAGTTTAGGATGGGAACTGTCTGTACTGGCGATTATTCCTGAACTTGGCGGATATTTTTAGCCTTTAAATAAACTCTGACAAAACAAATGTACTCAGTAGCCGGGAAAGTGGTGCTAGAAATATTCATTGTTATTGGTCACGTGATATCATATACCACACACTGGAGGCTCCCTGCCACACAATCTTCCCTCAGCAGACACTGCTAATGTCTCTCTCCTACATGGAAGATGCACACCACTAGAAAAAGGATTCCCCACCAAAAGGTGTTTTCAGGTAAGCACTATAATAGTTGTTCAAAGTTCCCAATACTTGGATGAGAGGGGAGACAGTGAATTTCTTCTTGAAAATCAACATTACAATGTAAAGCAGGCCTGAGAAAATGGAGAGCAACAATAACTGCCACTCAATGGGTCTGCCCATTAAACATCCGGGGAGATGTGTAACGTGATCTGGAAACTAGAATCAAATAATGAAGGCAACAAAACACAAACCAGCAAAGAAGGTAGTCTGACTGGAAAACCATGAAAAAATATAGAAGGATTTGGGAGAAAGAAAATAAAAAAAGAGGGCAGAGCAGAATCTTTCAGAGGAGGTTTTAAGAACCTGAGACTGTGAACCATCTGCACTGAATTTTCAGCCCTATTTCCAGAGCTGCACCCCTAAAACCGTGGGCTCTTGGAAGTACTGAGTGTCTTTGGTAGCCTCATGAGCTGACGGCCGGCCATGTGGCAGCCATGAAGCAAGGTTGGAGGTTAGAAAATCATACCCTGATGCAGGGTGTTTTGGCTTGCTGAGTACTTTGAACTAAGAGATATTGGAAGGCTTCGGAACCTCCTGCACAGAAACAAGTTAAAACGAGGGATCCTCTCTTATCTAGGACGAGTCAGTGTAACTTTGAGGTTCTTTTCCCAAACAAACCATAAAGCCTAAAAATATTACTGTAACTTCCCAACCTTTCTAAGAGAAGACCATGACATGGAAGCCCCTCATTTCAGGAGTGCCCCATCCCATGCTTGGGAGGAAGAAATTACACAGGAGTCTAGAACATACCAGGCAGGGCCCCGTGAGTTTCCCATTCAGCTTTTCCATAAGATCCAGTTTCATCCAGCCCTATGTCTATCCGAGTAGCCATTCTTCACCAAAAACTTCCTGAAACTTTGGGTCTTCCTTCTCAGGGCTCCCGTGTCAGGTGAATAAATCGGACATGTTTTTTCTTATTAGCCGGAACTCCAGTCATGGAATTCAGAGTGGGTTTCTACCCCTCATTTGATCTCTTCAAATGCCCTCACAGACACCAATGTATGTCCAGTCTCCTTGGTGAACCTAAGTCCAACCAAGCTGTAATGAATATTAAACATCACAAACTTGTTCCGGGATCTTCTCAATAACTGAACACATGGTGGTTACTGGAGTCTAGCCCAGCTGGAGAAGGCAAAAAAATCTTTGTACCTCGTCCCGGACACCTGGCCCGAAGCATCTCATCCATTTGGCATGGCTGTATCCTCATAATATCCTTTATAATTGTCCTAGCTTGCTTCTGCTGCTATGGAAAACACCACAACAAAAGCAACTGAGGGCAGGGATATTTCATCTTACAGGTTATTGTCCCCCATGAAGGGATGCCAACATAGGAACCAATGGTGGCAAACAAGTCATGGATGAGCACGGGTAAGGCTTGCTTTCCCTAAGGTATTCCTTATACAAACCAGGCACACGTAAAAAGGATGGCACTGCCTACAGTGACCCAGGCCCTCCAACATCAATTAGCAATTAAGAAAAAGTCCCATGGACAGGGCAGCAAGCCAATCCCTCAGTTGTGGTTCCCTTTCTTGTGTTTCAAGGTGATACTGCACTAACTATGTCAGTAATAAATCCCCCCATCTTCTGCGCAAATCACAAGTCTCCCAATATCCAAGGACCACAAAGAAGCTACTAGAACAATCCTTTTCACATGGCAATTACTGCTTATTTTAACCATACCTTTAGAGTATTTTTAACTTCACTTTTTGAAAATGTGTTTTTCCCCTTCATACATTCTTCCAGTTTTTATTTTTTGTTTGTTTATTTGATATTTTGCTAACAATGGATATTATTGAGCAACCTTTTTTCCTTAATTTTCACTTTATAGGCAATCTTTTTTCCCTTAGTTTTTACTTGGTCTTTTTTCCTTTGTAGGTGAATAATAATTAGTGATGCAGAAACCAAAGAAATATGAAAATACACGCAACATGACTCCTCCTAAAGATCATTCCTCATTTACTGAACTCAGGATCCTGAAATGGGTAAAATGGCAGATGCAGACTTCAAAAAGCCACTGGTAAAAATGATCAGTGGCTTAAAGAGGTACATTCAGACAAGCTCAATCCAAGACCTGAGGCTTACAGTCAGCAACAGAGAGGAAAGAGAAAGAAAAATGGCAAGAATATCAGCAATAGGAATAAGACAGCAGCAGGAAAGATAATCCAGCAAGGAAACAGAGACGGGGGGGTGGAGAAAGAAAGAAAGAAACAAAATCCACATAATTAAAAACATGGTGGAAAGCACCAACAGGTCTCAAGAGAAATATAAATACATAAATGGCCAATAAATATTTGTAAAAATGTTCACCATCCTTAGCCATTAGGGAAATAAATGTAAAACTGCCTTGAGAGTCCATCTCACCAAATCAGAATGGCTGCCCTGGGTGTATCTGAACAAGAACCCACACACACTCACCACTAGGAGAAATGTGGACTTGTGCAGTCACTTTGGAAATCAGTACAAAGCGTTCTCAAAAAAAAAAAAACCTAAGACTAGACCTGCCCGTTGACAATCTAGATCAAATCTAGATCATTCGGGAATATACCTGAAGGCCTCTAGGAATACATACCACAAAGATACTTGGTCATCCATGTTCACTGCCAACTATTTACAAAAGCCATGAAATGGGGCCAGCCTAGAAGACCATCAACAGATGACTAGGTAAAGAAAATGGTTCATATACACAATTGAATTTTATTCAGTCACAGAGAAAAAGGAAGTCATGGCACCTGCAGAAAAATGCATAGAATTGGAAATCATTATGTTAAGTGAATTAAGCCAGACTCAGAAAGACAAATATGTTTTCTCTCAAATGCAGAACCTAGATTTAACAATATATAAATATGTACATGTATACAGTATGCATTTGTGTAAACATGTGTAGTTTAATCTAGATATTTCCCCATCACTACACTTAACCATGTTCTTCATCTGAAAATAAACAGAACAAAGAAAATGGTTTGAGTTACTATCTTTTCAATTTTCCAAAACATGGGAAACAACTAGTACCACCATTTTAAATGTATGGGAGAGAAGTTTCTGGAATCCAAGTCGAGAAAATGCACTTTACAGACAATATCAATGTACAGAATGAACTTTAGAATTTAAGCTAAATATCTACAAGGGTCAAACAGTAGTGGTAGAGGTGGTGATGACAATGAAACCGGGTTTATAAAATTTCCTTTACTATATTCCAAGAATGTTCTAGCTGATACAGGTATACACACAAATCTCATTTAATATTCACTGTAACCATATCACCCCAATTTCATAAAAAAAGAAACTCAGACCAAAGACCTTAAGTTGCTTGCTAAAGCGACTATTGCAAAAATATCCTTTTAAAGCCTCATGCTCTATCTCTCAGCAGTGCCCTCTATACTGGAGCAAATTGCAAACACCTCACAGCTGTGCCCTCTAACCTGGGGTACACTGTGAACACCTCACAGCAGTGCCTTGTGATTAGGGGATATAGTCTAAGACCTCTTCCCAGAGTGGCTAAAACCATGAATAATAAATTTTATCAAAAGTATAATAATCCATATTGAGAGGTCAACAAGAATAATAAGAAGCCAGAACAATTAAAATACTGTAATAAACATTCTATGGATGCCATCTTTTGCTCTATAGAAAAAGCCAAGGCAAATATTAATCATTCATTGAAATTATGGCCGAGCATGAGTAACTAACACCACAGAAAGTTAAACCCTGGATAAAGGGGAAGTAGAGAATGAAGAAGGAATTGGTGGATGCAAAAAATGGCTGTGCAATGAGACACACATTCCCCGAGGAAGAAGAAAGCCCACTCAATTCCAGTTAGGGAAGTACTCGCAAGATGCTATGGATATTCCACTTGTTTGGGGGAGCCTTAAATCCTGGTATCTATGTGAAATTCCTCCACTACACAGCATCAAAAAGTAACTCACTTGATCCAAATAAAACACACCTATAGACCAGAATGAAACTGCAAACCATATGATCTCCCTTACTCACCAAAAAATTTACCCACTCAAACTGCATGACCTACAACAGCCACAATAAAACATCAGACAAAGAAGAACATACAAAGCTGGGCATAGTGGTACATGCATATAACTCCAGCACGTGGGTAGCAAAAACAGGTGGATCTCTTTAGCAGTCTGGAAGTCCAGCTCCCAGGCCACTACCCAGGGTGACTTAGAGAAATGCTTCTCAGGAGCAAGGACTGAAGATTTCTATAGTAACATACATATCTGAGGGTCATTTTCTTTTATTGTCTATAATTTCTTAGCTCTAATTTTTTAGTTCCAATTCTGTAATTCTAAATCTTTTTCTAATTCTCTGTTTCAATTCCCCTTGCTTTTTTTCATCTGGCTTTAAAAAAAAAGAAACACTTTTTACAGGAGGTTTAGGGTAATATAAAAAAAAGTTACAAGGGTCACATCTCATTGGTCATAGAACATTCCTTGGGCAAGTGATAAGGGCAGAGCCATTTACCACAGCAGCACAAAGAGTTTCAAGGTTCCTGGTGTAAGACTGTGATCAGAAGCCCAGTGAGATAAGCTGCGAGACATAGTTCTTTGATCAGCTAGACTTAGAAAGTGAAGAATTGGCATGATTTTTTAGGTTTCTTTGTGTTGATAACCTTGGTTAGATACCTGCGACTCTGACCTTGTGAATAACTACAAAAGCTTTTAACTTAAGATCCATTTATAAAAACCTTTAGTCTAGTTTGAACTTGCTCTCAGGTAAAAATGAGCTAATTGTGTGTAGTTTGTCTAAACTGAGGAGAAACTGTTGTTTCCTGATATTAGTCTGAGTAAAAGGAACAAAGCAGACTTTTAAATGCCTTACAATCTTTGTGGGACAATAGATCTAGTCACAAAGCATAGCTTCTATATATCAAAATCATACAGCTTGATGAGAAATCATCTTCCTGACCATCCACAGGTATATGTACCCATAAGACTGAGATGCAATCATGAGATTACATAAACATATCATATGAAATTACACACTACAGTGCAGGTATGGGGGAGACAGCAAAGCTGCTTTTGTGTGTGTGAAACTACAGACAGGAGCAACAGTTTCCAGAGTCGGTAGTCTCACAGGTTATATCTGGGTGGGATTCTCCTCCATCAGACAGAATCATTCTTCTGGTGGGTTGAAATCCAAATACTAGTCACCTGCTTAACAGATCTCTATGGGTTCAGGGCCAGCCTGATTTATACAGTGAGTTCCAGGACAGCCAGGGCTACATAGGAAGACCCTGAATCAAGAAAAGAGAGAAAGAAAGAGAGGAAGAAAAGAAGGAAAAGAAGAACATATGACCATTACACAGAACAAATATCTGTGCTCATGACAAAGTCTGACTCCTTTAAAGATGGAGAAAAGTAAAAACTAATTTAAGTGATATTAAAGAAGAAGGCTAGGCAAGCTAGATGGCTCAGCAGGTAAGTTACTTGCCATCAGGCCTAATGACCTGAGTTCAATTCAAACTGTAATCATAACACTCAAATTTTATAAAAGAAACACACATGCATATAATAAATAAATATTTTTTAAAAAAATAAAAATAAACAGCAGACCAGATTGGGGCCAGGCATGTAGCTCAGTAGTAGGCCACCTGCCTGGCATGATCAGGGTTCTGAGTTCCACTGCAAGTACCACCCAAAAAAAGACAATAAAGGAGACCAGATTATAGGAAAAGAGACATGACAACGAAAGGGAATGGCCAATCCTGAACTGACACCTGGACCAAGGAAAAAAAATGTGAGAGCATATACTCTTAGAACAATCAGCAAGTGGGACTAGGGACTATTGGTTAAGTAAGCATTGCATCTGCATTAATGTCTCTGAAATTGACAACTGGAGGTGTTTATACGTACTAGACTTTCCCTGTTCTTCAAGAAATACATGCTGAATCATTTAAGGAGGACTGAAATCTCCTTATCACTGGTAAGGTTTGTTAAAAAGAAAATAGTGACAGTTGCAGCTCAGTGCTAGAGGTTACCTAGCAAGGACAAAGCCCCGTGTTCAATCCCCAGCACACACAAAAACTATACTAAGTAGCAGTAATGGTTCAGATGTATACATGAGGGTGGGAACTGCAGAAAAGCTGACACAGCAAGATGGCAACCTGTAAACTGAGACATTGGCCTAGAAGAGTTAGTTCTAAGTTCTATTTCTCCAGTTCTTTTGTAAGTTTTACATTATCTTAAAATAACAAATAAAATCACCTGAAGAGAATACCAAATTCGATGAAGGCCACACCTACTTTGCTCCTGGGGCACACACATGCACATTCATATACATGCATATAGGTACCATATAAGCTCCCACACACATGCAAACACACAGTGGAGCCTCACAGCAGCCCAGAGTCATCCAATCTTGGCACTACTGTCTAGCTGGAGAAATACAGGCCCAAAGTATGAATCCCTATCCTAATAGCAGAGAACTGAGAGAGCCAATGGTCTAACTGGGCACAAATATATCTACCAAATACCATGCCACTATAAGAAAAGTTCACTTTTAAAATTTATGAATCCATGTATGTGCACGTTGATACATCAACACAAAGTGAACAAATGCTTTGATGGAAAGCCAGATATTTCCTCCAATCTTCCTATTCTCCCTTCAGAATTTGGAAAGTACATAAAGTCTACAGTACAAGCAGCTGTAAGGGAAAAAATATAATCTAAGTTATTACAAAGAGAAAAGGTGAATCAAAGGTAATTACTACAGAATGACAGTATTCAATTTAAAAGTAAACAAGAAACTTTTGTAACTTCAGGAGAAATATTTCTAAGCTAACACACTGGCACAGGATTACAATCCCAGCTAATTAGGAAGCCGAGGCAATAAATATACTTAGAAAATATAAAGAACTAATAAAACTTAATAAGCCAACAAGAACAATAAAACTGGGTAAAAAAAATTAAACACACACTTCACATGTGGTTGGGGAGATGGCTGGGTGTTTAAGAAGCAAAATTCATATTCTCAGAAGACAGGTAAATGATAGGTAGGAGTGGGGGGGGCATCTGCCTGTAGTCCCAGAGCTAATTAAGGCAGGGATGGGATCCCCAGAGGAAGCTGACTAGCCAGACTAGCTGTATGTGCAAGTTCTGGCTTCAACTGAGACCTAGTCTCAAAAAAATGGTGAAGATTGATAAAAAAAAAAGACTCCCCACACATGGGCCTCTACATACATGCATTCAGACATACGCATCAGTATCATATATGCCCACACACACAATGCAAACACATCCATACACACTTAACACCCATACACACTTACCACACACATGCACACAAGAAAAAAGATACACGCGTGTTCATTAAGTATATAAGAAGATATTCGATATTATTTGTCATCAGGGAAATACAAATCAAGACCACAAAGAAATATTACCTCCTGCTCACCATGAAGGTTACAATGAAAAAGCAAAGAGTAGCAAGCAATGACAAGGACTTGAAGAAATTCTAACCCTCAAAATCTCTGATGAGAAATGGAGGGTGGAGCAGCCTCTGTGGAAAACAGTGTGACAGTTTTGCAAAAATACTAAGCATAGTCTCACAATGTGACTAGCAGTTCTACTGGGCCTCTACCCATGAGCTGGATAAAATCCTGTCCACACAGAAACTAGGGTGCCTGCTCATGGTATCATTTTTCGTGACAGCCAAAAAGTAGTGTGGCAGTCTGAATAGGAATGGCACCCATAGACTCTTGCGCTTGAATGCCTGGCCCATAGGGAGTGGTATTATTAGGAGGTGGTATTATTACCTGTTGGATTGGTGTGTGGTCTTGTTGGAGGAAGTGTGTCATAGTGAGGGTTGGCTTTGAGATGTTATATATGCTCAAGCTAAGCCCAGTATGGCACACAGTCTCCTTCTGCTACCTTCAGATCAAGATGCAGAACTCCCAGCTCCTTCTCCAGCACCATGTCTGCCTGCATGCCTAGCGCCATGCTTCGTGCCATGATGATAATGGACTAAACTTCTGAAACTGTATGTCAGCCCCAATTAAATGTTCTCCTTTATAAGAGTTGTCATGATCATGGGGTTTCTTCACAGCAATAAAACCCTAACTAAGACAAGTAGAATCAAATTGTTCACCAAACAGCAGACGTCCTGGATACAAACTACAGTTACCAGGGAAGAGGAAAATAACTTGAGGAATTGCCTGCATCAGATTGGTCAGCAGACATGTTTGTGTAACATTCTCTTGATTGATTAATGATTGATATGGATGGTGCCACCCTGGTCAGATAGTACTGGACAGTATCAGAAAGAAAGCTGCAAGTCAGTAAGTAGCATTCCTCTGTGGCCTCTGATTCAGTTCCTGCCTCGAGTTCTTGCCTTGGCTTTCCTCAGTGATGAACTTACGAAACAGTGTAAGTTGAAATAAACCCTTTCTTCCCTGAGTTGCTTTTGGTCATATTTTATCATGGCAATAGAAAGCAAATAAATAACTAGATGAATACATAAATAACTAGAATGCAGTGTGTCCCGATATAGGAATACCATCTTCTGGGTAATGAGAAGTACTGATGAGTGCTACAAGATGTGGGAACCTCAACATATATGAACATGTATGCTGGGTGAAAGCAGCCAAACACAAAGGTCACACAGTATATGATCTAATACATGAGAACGTTCTGGGGCTAGAGACTGCTCAGTCAGTGACATGCTTGCCACACAAGCAAAAGGACCTGAGTTTGGAACTCTAGCACCCAAGTAAAAAGCCAGGTGCAGTACATGCCTGTAATCCCAGCACAAGAAGGGTGACGGCAGGAAGAACCCCAGGGCTACTGGCCAGCAAGTCTAGCCCTGTTAGCGAGCTCCAGGTTCAAGGAGAGACCCCGCCTCAAAAATACAGGAGAATGCAATTTAAGAAGAAACTCAATGTAGAGCTTTGGCCTTCACAAACACGCACGTACGCACACACACGCACAAATATCCATAAGAGGTAGTCCTTGTGAACAAAACAATTAGTGGTTGCCTAGACATAGAGGTAGAAAAAAAATGAGGAAATTGCAAATGAATGCATTGCCCAGTGAAGATAGAAACAGAGATACATGACTGTTCACGGCTTGTTTTCTTAACAGTCCCAAGCCGGCAACCATCCAAATGCCCAGCAATAGGTGAGTGAGCAAACACACAAAAGGCGAACACACACTAGTACTCACCAGCAGAAAAGGAGCAACCTGAGAACACGTGCATTGGCATGCACAGACCTCAAAAAGTATGATGAATAAAAGCAAAAGACACCGGGACACGTACTGCACGTCTCCGCTTAGATAAGAGAGTCTAGATAATAGAGATTCAACAATTGTGACTGATCACAGTGAGTGCCTATGGGTAAAAATAAAGGAAGAAATTGGCTGTACAGAAATTTTTTTAAAAGCGATCGTGATGTTCTCTATGCAACTGGAACACTTTGCATGTATGTACTGTCACACTCATCAAACTATACACAATAAATTACAAGATACCCTATATAAGTCATACCTCAATTCAGTTGAACAGGATGAAAAACAATCATTCCTGATTACTTGTACACTGTCTAAGATTTAAAACATTTCATTTCAGCCAATATTTCAAGGAACAAACTAATTTTTTTTTAAAAAAAGAAATGTTTAAATAGCAAACAGGCCAGCAACTTGCGCTTCAAGTCAATGTGTTTTTCACAAACAGAAAGAGCTAGGGGATTACAGTCATAGGGCCTGATTCTGATCCCTAATCCCACATAGAAAACAAATCGTTCTGGGCAAGGGACAACTTCCGCCAGACTGTCTCCACGTCTGTAAAATACATAATTCAGGCTATTACATGACATATTCAAATTTTTAAATCCTTAGGTATACTGCCTTAAGACAGACTCTCCCTTGTGAGACAAAATCCTATGACAGCAAGAACTGTACTTGTTTTATCTCCCACTGATCCTCACTGCCAATACTTACTTACCTACTATAGAATAAGCACCAAATTGCATGTAGAAGGCCTTTGACCAAATGAACTACAAACAAGAGGAACTTTTGAGAAGGCCAACCGACTGGTAGGCGGTCTCTTGTGTCCACTGTGGGTGTAGAAGCACAGTGAACACAAACCATGCAGAATCTTTCGGACTGTGGGAAGTTCTGTATTTATCCTAAGCAGCAGAGGCCCCTAAGAGATTTGAACAGGTGGTTGTCAAAGGGTCATTACTTGATTTAAATTTTGAAAAAAAAAATCACTCTCTAGTAGAGTGTAGGAAGAACCGCATGATTGGAGAAGAGGAAAAAGATTTAAGATACAGTGAATACAGCCCAATAAGGGGGCTGTTGTGGCTAGCCACTTAAGAGACCATGGTAGATTCGTCCAAGGGAATAAAGGGAATAGAAATGTAAGAGTAGATTGAATGCTGATGCATTAAGACAAACCGATAGGTCACACTTTGGGAACGGAGAAAAGGAAAACATTGAGCTTCCATTCCTCATCTGCAGAACAGACTGTTTATACTTTACCTATATTAACTGTCTTGCCATCTGATGCATAATATGAAATAATATATTATGCATTTAATGTAGGTGTCCGATACAATAATTGCTGTAAATAAGTAAAGTCACTATTGCTGTTATTACTGTCATCCCATGGAATGTCCGGTCAGAAGCTGAACAGCAAAGACAGAGACTAGGAAAGTACTAGCCACAGAAGCTAGGTAAAGCGTATTAAGCATATCCCGTGTAGACCACGCAGACTACGTCACCTGGCCACTGAAACTATGTTCCAGATAAATACGTGACACCGAATAGATACTTTATCTCAGCTGCTCTGGGGGGGGTGTGACTTGGAAACGGCTGAGAAAGCGCAGGTGGTATGATCATAGACATCTGGTAAACTGAGTCACAAGAGTGACAACAAATAAAACCAAGGAATGGGTTCAGAAGCAGAACACAGGCATTGATGTAGATCTAGCTTTTCATTTCTGACCAAGTATAACTATACTAAGTCTGCATCCAGCAATACGAATCTACAGCACAGACGTGCGCGCGCGCACACACACACCACGTCTGCAGGTCTCTTGCAAACAAGGCCCTGTCATCCCTTGGCTTAACGCCGAGCATCCGCTCACCATCCCAGCTGGTCTGTTCGGTTCCTTGCCTCTTGCCCTGGACTAACGCAGAGTTCCAGATGCTCGGAGTCCCACATACCTTAGCTTCACGCTCTCGTTCCTCGGCAGTCTGTGCGCGCTTCATGCTGCCTCTAAAGCCTTCTTCGCCACCGTGGGCCGCATCCACCCTCTCCCCGGACCCCGCCTCCTGTGTGTAGTTCTCTCGGCGGCTCTTTCCCGCCTGGCTCCGTTCTCTCTAAGAGCCTCAAGAACTACGCTTCCCAGGATGCTCCGCGAGACTCCCGAGAACTCCTTGTGCTCCAGAGCCGAATTTCTCAAGTTAGCTAGCTGGGCGAGCTTAGTCCGCTACCCGACCCGCCGACGGCCGAGAGCCCAGGGGGAACTACATTTCCCAGCGGCAGCGGGATACACCATGTTTTCCCGTGCTCCTCTGGGCCTGCGGCAGCCCGCGCCCAGGGCGCTATAGCAACGGTAGCTAGCAGAGAGCGAACGCTGAGGTGAGTACCCTGTGAGGTGGGGGCAGATGCAGGTTGGCCAGTCCTCCCTCTGCCTCACAGCTGAGGGCCTGGGGTCCTCTCTGAGGCCCGGGGAAGGCCTGGGATTCTTGCGTGTAAAGGAGTAAAATCCCGACACACCTCCCAATACAGGCCTGCTTCACTGACCGCCTGCCAAACCAGAAACCTAGCTGATAGGAATTGGCCACTCTGTCTCAGTCCGGCAGTTCTAAGAGCACAGTCACAGTTCGCTCCATTTCCCAGGATTTGGGATTGGATTTAGAACTTAAGACTCTCAAGGGACTTGTTTCTGTTGTTATTGTTTGGTGGTGGCGGTTGTCGATTTTTAAAAACAGGGTCTCTCCCTCTGTACCCAGGCTGGCCTTGTACTAACTTTTTAGCCCATGCTGGCCTCAAATTCAGTAATAGGTCTTGTCACAAGTTCCCACCACCACAGTCAGTTCCTAGTGACCTATGTTTATTACTGTTTCTCATCTGACTACTCCCGTAGTCTCTTAGAGCCATTATAGACAAAGACATTGTTCAAAATCAGTGCCTGGCATTTATTCATTCAATAAATGTGAACATTGATGCCCACCATGTGACATCAGATAGCGGAAGGGGGGTTGTTTGGGGGACGAAGGGGACCAGTGAGAGGAAGCTGGAGAGGTGAGGGAGTTTGCAGGGATAGCTATAAAGCAAAAAACAATGATATAGGTGTGAAAATATAATATGCTAAATTAAAAATTAATTCTAAGACAATGGATTTGACAGAGCAACTCTGAAATAATAGCAGAGGCTGTAGCCGTAAGAAATAAGCGATAGCCCAGTGTGATGGCACACTCAGGAAAACTCTAGCGTTTACACGGGGCATGTAGTACTTTAATCCTAGCACTCAGAAAGCAGAGGCCGGTGAATCTGAGTTCGAGGCCAGCCAGGCTTACATAGAGAAATCCTGTCTTTAGAAAAGAAAAGGTTAGAGAATTTGAGGCCAGTGTGCTTGGCGTTCTTGGGGAATTTGAGGTCAGCCTGGACGGCATAGGTTTCCTGTGAAAAAGCAAAGCTGGAAGCTGAGAGAGTCGGGCTGAGCTCTGACATATGAAGACACGGGTAATGCAAAGGCCATTGGTGCAAGATGAAAACCCTGAACTTGAGGGAAGTAGAGAGCAGCGGAAGTGAAGCAGAGAGAGCAAGGAGGGAAACTTTTCCGGGGCATTGAGGAGGCCATGCAGCATGGTGTGAGGCTTCTTAGCCGCTACATGACTCACACCCTGGGCCTGAAAATTCATCATTATACATCGAACCTCTATTTCATTGCTGGCATCCACCCACTACATGCCAGTATCACTCCCAGTTGTGATAACCAAAAATACCACCACACCACCAATTCCTGGATGGATGGCCTTGAGCAGCTGAGCTAGTTTGTACTAACTTCTGTTTGTATATCAGGAACCATCTGAGTCACTATTGCATGTGCATATTGCAAGCACATTGAGCATTCAGTATGTGTTAGCATCATCTTCTGTGGTCATTCTCTGAGACATATGTCCCTGGCAGTGTGGTTCTCAGCCTTCTGTGAGTTCTAGTCAAATTTCTGGACCCTTTCTCTAGGAGATCTTCTTCATGCACATATCCATAAAATCATCATAAGCTGAGTCTCAGTTTCCAAACGCTGGAATCCAAGAGCTCCCTTTACCCATTCAAATGACTGCTTAGTGGATGCTCTCACTGTGTGTGCCACACTCGGTACCAGCCTCCGAGACAGAAGCAAACAAAGTGAAATTCTCTACTTTCTTGGTCTTCACACTCTACAACCAACATTCTAGAACTTGGAAGTCTCTTCATTACAAGGGCTCTTCACTAACAGTTTACATCTAACAGTTAAAATGGAAATTGAGAATTTATTTTCTTACTATATACTGTATATTCATAGCCACATGCAGAGCTAAATTACTGTGGTATGTCTCTGTAAAGAAAAGAAACTAAAAGTTCTAGAGCAAGCAAGACAAGCCAGTATGTTGAGGTGACTCATCCCTGGAACTTGCCTGAAGTAACAAAGGAGGGGTGCAACAAACGTGGAAACACATCACAAACACATGGGGCCTCTTTCACAGAGTTTGGAAGGGGCCATTCCTTTGTACACCATGCAGACAGTTGGCACTCCCAGACTCTTGACATCCCCGGCACATTTGCTAAATGCCCTGAGCTTGTAATCTCACTTGCTTTTAGAATAACTATGAGATGGGTATAATTTGTTCTATTTTTTTAAATTAGGTAAATTTAATGACCAGCTATTAGATGGTAGAGCAAACTATTTGCCTCGAGTTCATGACCTGAGCTGGCTTTTTGTTCGTTCGTTTTCCCAGAATTCATGCTGTCTTTAAGGTATGTCTTAACTTTGGAAGGGTTTGTTTTTGTTTCAGATAGATGGATAAGAAAAGGAAGAATGCTGATCTTACCTCATTCCCTAAGAAAACTGTGAGAAATCCTCTACTGAAAGAGGACAGTCTTCATGATTGGATGCAGTATTCCTTCTAGAATAGGAGCTTTCATCTCTCTCAAGCCGCACATGTGGGCAATAACATTGTCCATTAAAGTTCTAGTTTCCTAGTCTCTTATTTGGCTCATTCCATTGCATAGTTGATGCAATAACTTAGAAGAGTTTGTTTGAATTTTCTTTTCTCCACAGATAAGCCATGTCTGGTCCAAGCGATGAGACGGCAGGAGACCTGCCGGTGAAAGATATAGGTCTAAACCTCTTTGGAGCTGGAGGGTTACAAGGTACGGCCACCTGTTATTTATTACAGTTATGAACTTTGATCAGTAATTTCTGTACTTTTAATTTAAAGTATTTCTGATAGTCATACAAACCCAGCCATTTAAGTAACTATATAGCTCTTGATTGGACTAAACAAGACGAGGAGTTTAAAACACATATGGTATTTTATTGCGCGTGTCAATTATCAACAGCCCATAGCAAATGCAAGATCCCCTCTGCTCTGATAAAGAGTTGGTATAAATCATCTTTTTAAAATTCCACACATGAGTAGAAACTGCATAGAGTATCAGGCCTCCAAACTGAATTGCCTGGTTTAAATCACATTCACCACTAAAACACTTCTTTATGTTTAAATTTTATACGAGAGGAAATGCCATATTTTAAAATATTTGCCTTTCAAGTAGAGTATCTCAAAATGGCCTGTTTATGCAAGTGATAGTGAGTTTTCAATCACATTAATATACATTAAAGGCTTTCTTTATCCTTTTATCATTTAGTTGTTCCTGTAGAGTTGAAGAGTACTTTCAACTGAGAAAGCAAAGCACGGATTTAAAGAGCAGCGTAGGCTGGAGAGCCAGGTTTATGTGTGTGGACAATGCCAGGCAAACCCTCACGCCACCAACTTTGCTTGTAGGAGGCTGGAGGTTCAAAATGTATCTTAAGGACTTTCCATATACCATTTAATCATAACAATATCAATGGCCAGATTCAGCTACCATAGGAAGGTAGTCAGTGTATTGATCATTGAGAACTGACCACAAATATTAAAAGGAAATCTGATACTGAAATAGTATCAGGTATTCACATACAAACAAAATTGAAGTGTTTTAAACTATTGGGTTCTGGTACTGTGTAAGTACTATTGAGTTTTGGTACTGTGTAAAGACTATTGGGTTTTGGTACTATGTAAGTACTATTAGGTTTTGTTACTGTGTAAGTATTACTGTCTGGTACTGTGTAAGTACTGTTGGGTTTTGGTATTGTGTAAGGACTATTGGGTTTTAGTACTATGTAAATCTTAGGTTTTGGTACTATATAAGTATTATTGAGTTTTGGTACTATGAAAGGATTATTGGGTTTTGGTGCTATGTAAGTACTATTGGGTTTTGGTACTATGTAAATATTATTGGGTGTTGGTACTGTGTAAATATTTTTAGGTTTTGGTACTATATAAGTACTATTGGGTTTTGGTACTGTGTAAATATTTTTAGGTTTTGGTACCGTATAAGTACTATTGGGTTTTGGTACTGTGAAAAGATTATTGGGTTTTGGTACTGTGTAAATATTTTTAGGTTTTGGTACTATATAAGCACTATTGGGTTTTGGTACTGTGAAAGGATTATTTGGTTTTGGTACTGTGTAAATATTTTTAGGTTTTAGTACTGTATAAGTACTATTTGGTTTTGGTACTGTGTAAATATTATTGGGTGTTGGTACTGTGTAAGTACTATTGGGTTTTGGTACTTTGTAAATATTTTTAGGTTTTGGTACTGTGTAAGTACTATTGGGTTTTGGTACTGTGTAAATATTTTTAGGTTTTGGTACTGTGTAAGTACTATTTAGTTTTGGTGCTATGTAAGTCTGATCCTTATCATCAGTAGCTACCTTCGGTCTTTAATATCTGGTTGAAAATTAAATATGCATATATATTTGTGTGTATGTGTATGTATATATGTATATATATATATGTGTGTGTATGTGTATTATAAAAGTCTGTTGTGTTTTGTTTTGTATTTGAGATAGTGTCTTACTAAGTAACCTTAACTGTCCTGGAACTCACCATGTAGATCAGGCTGGCCTTGAACTCACAGAAATTGTCCACCTCTGCCTCCTGAATGCTGAGATTAAAAGCAAATGCCACTATGTCAGATCTAAAAGTTAATTTTCAATACGTTAAATATCTTGTAGAGAAATGCTCTGTTAAACTTTCAGATGACAGGGTTTTTTTTGGAGGATTTGTGTTTGTCTTATAGTTTATTTTTCTATGTCCTAGCCTCCTAATTTAGAGAAAAATGTCCTAATTGTATTATGTTCACTGAATTGTTCCAGCTTTTGCCTCTCTCTCTCTCTCTCTCCAGATAGATAGATAGATAAATAGATAGATAGATAGACAGACAGACAGACAGACAAGAACTTCTTCTTGCTGCCATGTTCATGATTAAACCTTGCACATGGTCGGCACGTGCTCTACCGCAGAGCTGTTCCCATCGATCGGGTAGCCTGGCCTTCCCAGCTCAGAGGCTTTACATCACTCAGAATAGGAATTAGAAATCTTTTGAATCAGGTCCTTCCTACATTCTGAAACAGTGATTAAGTCCATGCTAATGAATAAAGTTGTTGCTCAGATCCCTAATACTGTACATGAAGCATTAATGCCAGAGATGCTTCATCTCACCTCAGGTCATTGGCACGAACAATGCTGTAACATTTTCTAGAGAAAAACAACTTAATTTGAAGGTCAACTGGGATGGGGGTGGGTTGGAGTATGATGTTTCATGCCTGTAATCCCGGCACTTGGAAAGTAGAGGCCAAAGGATTAGGAGGAGTTCAAGGTCATCCCAGCCACACAGCTAGTGTGAGGCTAGCCTGTGCTGCATGAACACAGCAAGGGTGAGGCTAGCCTGTGCTGCATGAAGCCCTGTTTCATAAAACAAAAAAATGGAAAAAGTAAATAAGAGGAAAAATAGGAATACATCAGAGGTTCTTTTAGTATCAGCCATTATCAGTTTTTAGAGACTATTTTCAGTGATGCTACAATTAATGACGTTGGCATTTTTTCAGAAACTTCAACTGCACGAACAATGAAGACTCGCCAGGCAATGTCACGTATCAGCCGTGAGGAACTGGAAGACAGATTTTTGCGTTTGCATGATGAGAACATTTTACTTAAACAGCATGCCCGCAAGCAAGAGGATAAAATTAAAAGGTTATGATAAAAAGCTTTTAGCTTTTTTTTCTTAACTCTGTAAAGTTTGAAGGATATAGTTTTTTATATAAACTTAATTGAAAGCCCCACCTTCAATCTTTTCTGGAACAGGCAGGTTATAAATAAATAGAATTTTTTAAAAATGGAAAATCTTACAAAGTAGAATAATAAACCAAGAAGATTGTGTTTATTATGTCTGACGTTGCTGTTGGAAAGAACACAGCTAATAGCTAAGAGTGCCATGAGTGTATTAGGTCTAGAAATAACTTTGGGGTTAATATTTATGACTTAATAAGCAGATAGCCCAGCATCTGTTTTTTTAAATGTCATAAAAGTTTAAAAAATAATTAACTATTCCTACTTGTTAGAATGTGTGTTCCCTTATGATTTGGGATTTACTAATGAAAACATCACTTATGTCTGGGGCATGTTTAATTTAACTTGGGTTAGTCTTGGTTCTGTATTTATTTCAGTCTCTGCCATTTCTGAAAAAGCACATTGTCACTTTTGATGGACATGTAAAAAAACTGCATGCAGGGACGATGTCTTCAGAGTAATTTCTCTTCGGTTCCTTTGTACTCAGAAATACTGTGGCCACTGTTTGAGTGCCTGGCATTGGAACAAAAGAGTGTGTACAAGTCTGTATTCAAAGGAAGGTGGACTCTAAAGAAAGAAGATGACTCTGTGCTTAGAGTTTAACCTACAGAAGTGATTCCATTTCACTTTCTACCCTGTAGACTTAGTTTCAGACCCACCAACCAGCCTTCTACTTTGAGTTGGTTTCAAGACATGGGAATGGCTACTTTTAAGATGTGCCTCGTTCATTTCTGACCAATAGCACACCCAGGTCCACCAGCCAGAATGAGATGTAAAGTCTGTGACCACTAAACTGGGGGGTTTTTTTTTGTTTTGTTTTCTTTATATACCTATTTGGGCAGGAGAAGAATTTAATTCACAATCTGGCCTTATTAGTAATTTGTCCTAACCAAAAAATAAAACCAGCTTAATTAATAATGAGCCACTTAGTTTCATTTGGGGGCAGGAACTGGGCTAGGAGTCGAATTGTATATATGTATTCTATTATCTTTCCCCAGTATCCTGTTCTTAGGCCATTTATGCTCCTGAGACTTTTTTTTTACTAATGTGGAGTACTTACTTACTGAACACAGGCCCATAGATGTAAATACCTTCTTCTCATCCTTCCTCACTGACATTGGCCTGGATCCATGGATAGAGGGTCTTTACATTAATCTTAAGGTGTGAGAGTTGCTGTCACCTCTTGTGTAAATATGGATTTTACAAATTGTCTTTTTAAGTAAATACTCAAACCTTACCACATAACTTACAATTCATTAGTAACTTAAATATATTAAAAACATTCCTGTGACTAAACAAGCACATCCAGTCTTACATTTCCTGATGAAGTTTACTTGAAAACCATGTCAAGAATTTGAAGACACTCTCTATATCCTTCTCTTGCATTGAAAAATCCTTTATCATTCTTTTGATGACTGATTTTTATATGAACTCTTTACTTTCCTCTTTACTGTAATCTATGTGTCTAAGTGCTAATCTTCCTGTAATAAGCATTCAGATATTTAAGTGACTTCTTATGTGGATGACTATAGGACATTGAGCAGGGCTCAGGACTCTAACCTCATTACTGGACTAGGCAGAATGTGGTTTTGCTGGGTAATGATAACTAGTCAGTTTTCCCAGTGATAGATCATCCACCGTACTAGATGGAAAAGGAAGTAATCCACTAATTACTTTACCAGGATGTCTGTGGTACTCTTGGATCTTGGTTTTTATTATTCAGTATTCCTTATAAAGCATGCTTAGTGGATGTGCCTCAAGGGAAAGAGAAAATAATCTTAACTTATTATGTTATGCATAGCTCTCCCTGATGCCGCATGCTGTAACCGAGTAGCCAGAAGTGTAGATAGACATGTATTACTACCGCATTTACAGAACATTGTGCTTAGGGGAAAGACGTTTTTCTATGACATCCCAAAGCTATTAAGGTTTTTTTTTCTTTCACTTTTGTTCCCTTAAGTAAAAGCTTCTGTCCATAACCATGCTAAAATAAAGCAAACCCCACTTAAAGAAAAATGTAGTGTGTTTTTATTTCCAATCTCCTGTCTGGGTCTTTATAAAAATAGATTCACTATAAACTAGAATCAGCTATTGAAGATGTGCGACCAATTTTGTAAAGTCTTGAACTTGTGTCTCTCATCAAAGCCACCTTTTCTTTCTTGTCCTGCCAAGATTTTTCCATTCCCTGTCAGGCATGTTTTCCATGCGTGTATATTACATCACCCCCATGTGCCCATTCTGTCTTTTGTTCTGTCTGACCAGTTTTTATCAAAACTTGAAAGAGTCAAAGGTATAAAAATAAGTTCCTGGAATGTCAGTAGAACAATTTATGTCAAAAAATTTTAAGTATTATTAAAATGATATTTCTTACATATAATTATTTTCTAAAATTAAACACAAACATTTGTTGAGCACTAACCAACATTTAATGTCACATTTTGGTTTATTTTGAAATTTCCGCTGGATTTTATATGTGTACATCTGTGAATTCTATCACTTTTATGATTTTTCCTTGTCTTAATCCTATAGAAATATAAGATACTATCCTACCTAAATCTGCATAATCTTAGCTCACTTTTCAAAAGTTCTAACTCATTGTGGGTTGTAGGCATGGCCCACCACATCCACACTCTGTGACTACATTTAAGTACATCCAGTGTTCCTATATAAGGTCATGCGTTAAAAATTGTGTTTCTGGAACATATGGGGTAAATATGTGTCCTCTCTTTACTAACCTTAAATGATAAGCCTTAGGAAACTGCTATTTGTCAGTGCTATAAAGCAGATTGTTGCCCAGTGGTTTCAATTAGCATCAAAGGATTCTTCACAGGCAGTAATAGTTACATCAAAATCTGAAATTTATTATTTAGGTTCTGCACTGGAGTCTTCACAGTGATTATGTTCCTTTCAACAGAATGCATTTTATGCTGACTTCTCACATTCCTTTTCATCTTTTTATTATTTCCCCAGAATGGCCACCAAGTTAATACGGCTAGTTAATGACAAGAAAAGATATGAGCGGGTTGGTGGCGGCCCCCAGCGGCTGG
Source organism: Ellobius talpinus (assembly GCA_001685095.1). Taxonomy (NCBI): domain Eukaryota; kingdom Metazoa; phylum Chordata; class Mammalia; order Rodentia; family Cricetidae; genus Ellobius; species Ellobius talpinus. Next base: position 28,308 of record LOJH01000393.1, on the reverse strand, counting down.
GACGAGATGTAGAAATGGAAGAAATGATTGAGCAGCTGCAAGAGAAAGTCCATGAGCTTGAAAGACAAAATGAAGTCCTCAAAAACAGGCTAATATCAGCCAAACAGCAGCTCCAGGGCCAGGGGCACAGGCAAACTCCGCACAGTCGTGTGCAGGCTCGAATTAACACTGGCCGCAGGAGAGCTAGTGCAACCACAAGCTTACAGGAATGTCCCAGGAAAGGTAAAACAGTCACCAAACACTGCACTTAAGTCTAAACCTGTTTCTAGCTTTGTTTCTTATTCATGTCCTCACATGTCTTCAAAGGGGGCTAGAAGCATTTTGAGGCTTGCTTTTTGCAAGATCATAATCCTGTAACAAAGTCGGTTTTGTTCAGGAATCCCTAGGGTCACTCTAATTTATTTAGTTAAACAATAACAAAACTATTCTAGTAGGCATGTGTGAAACTAAGAGCAGTTGAGACTGAGTTGAATGTGAGTTCTTGGACCTGCGCGCTGTTGAACTAGGGCAAATCATCCCTGTTGATTTGCTGTTTTCTTTATATGTAAAAAGTACTAGAGCTGGTGGTTATAAAAGTCTCGTCATCTCTAAAATAATTATGCCATCAGTTTCTTCACACCGAAAAGAATGGTGTAAAGCCTCTCTGTATTACAAAGCAATTGTGCAGACCAAGCTAATTCAGACATCAAGGGCAAATTCTTTCCACTCCCAAATGAACTTATTAAAATGAAACTAAAAGTGCATAAATATCTTAAGTCGCTTTTTTGAAATGATGCTTCTAGAGAAGGAAATAAAATGCTCTTTCTAATTGATTTTTATTAGGAATATGCTTCACAGAAATATCTAACATCTTTTGTGATATTAAAAAATGATGTAAGCCTTTAGTTATAATTCATTGAAGAAAGGGAAACACCATATGAACAGAAGGAGAGGAGAAAAAATTGTTGTAGTTTTCTTTTCCAAAGCAAAATGTTAGCACTGTCTCTTCCCTAGATAGTGAACCTTTGAAGTCAGGACGGCCTCCTCATGGACAGGAGGCAGCTGCAGGATGAAAGGGCTCAGCTGTTGCCAGCTATGTGAGATTGTGGTAGCCTTTGGGTATAATCAAAGTGAGCACAGCGAAATATAAATCAGCAAACACACTCTGCTGTGAATTGTTATTTTATATGGAAGTCAGCCCTTGACCTCTCAGCCTCATTTTCTTCATCTATAAAATGGAGTGATAATAATGCCAGATTAGGTAAGAGGAAGCAAAGTGGAGCTCCTCACTGAGGGACATTCTCTTAAAGTGTCGTGTCCTCTCTGAACCTTAGTGTTGTCATCCAGAAATGCAAGTGCGTGAGATGATATGGAAGGACTGCCAGGTCTTTCATGCTACATAAAAGTAATGCCCCCCAAACTTTACACTGATATGGCAAGCCACTTGCGTTAAATTATTGTCCAAATCAAAGGACATCTGATTCTATACTCTGGCCTATGAGGGCACCACGATGCACGTAGTACACAGGCAAAAACTGGCATTTCACATACAAATGATGATGAAGATGAGGATAGTGATGATAAATTATTCTTTAAAACACTAAGACAAGCCAGATAGTGGTGGCCCACAGCTTTAACCACAGTGCTCGGGAGGCAGAGGCAGGTGGATCTCTGAGCTTGAGGCCAGCCTGGTTGGTCTACAGAGCTCATTCCAAGACAGGACAGCTGGTACACAGGGAAACTTAGTCTTGGAAAACCAAAACCAAAACCAAAAAAAAAAAAAAAGACATAAGACAAGAAGATGTGGAATTTGAAGCCATCCTGGTCTATATCAGACAATCAAATCCAAACTGAAAAGAGTATGTATGTAATAACCATTAGTTAGAAATAATGACCAAAGTTGCTAATTAATAACAAATCATCATGTGACCAAATCAGTATATTTTGAATTTAGTCTTTTAACTCCTGCTAATTTTGAAATTCCCCATGATTGTGTATGGAAAGCTTAAGATTTAGTATTGTGGCCCACGTGTCTAACTGGCTAGTTGTAGCACAGTGAAGTATGCATGTTTCAGGCAGATCTTTTCCTGTGCTGCAGAGTAGGCTACGACAGCACATCAGAAAGAGTGAATGAAGTCCATCTCCGTCTGTCAACTGAAAAATGATGGAATTTCTCATTTTGAAAAGGTTAAAACTTCTCTAAAGAGAATTGTTTCTGTGTCTTTAGATCTTAAACTAGTCTATATTTAAAGTCTGCACTTCACTCTAATGCTTCTGGAAATAGAAGGTGACACATAATTAAAAGTATGTCTGACTTTTAACAAATGGACTGTCCACGCCAAACTTCATATACTTTTTCCCCTTTAAGATGAATGTTTCCTTCTATTGCCTAGGCTAGCTCAGTCAGCCTGCCTCAAACTCCCAACTCTGAGACTGTACATGTGTGCTACCATACATAGCACATGCAACTTTCTATTAGAAAAATATTGTACGATACTGCTTTAAGAGCTCTTGTTGGTGATTCATTCTCAAACCACCTTTTTTAAAATATAAATTTTCTTATTGAGATGGAATAACCAAAAAAGATGACATAAATTAAGGATACAAGATCAAAGGATGTTTATGATTAAATGTAAAAGATCATTATCAAAACTACTAAAAAAGGGACTAATGAGATGGTGCTTGCCCCCAAGCTTGGCCACCTGAGCTCAGTCACCAGGACACATGCAGTGGAAGAGATAACTGCCATGTTAGTTGTCCTCTGACCTCCAAACATGTGCTGTGTTACATGCATTGAGTGTCCCAAGGTCTCTCGCTCTCTGACTGTGGCTCTCTGCATCTGTTCCCTTCTGTTGCAGGAAGAAGCTTCTCTGATGGTGACTGAGCAAGGCACTGATCTATAAGTGTCACAGAAAGTCAGTAGGAATCACTTTATTGCTACGTTCTTTTAGTAGAACAGTAATATTTGGTTTTACCATAGTTCAAATTTTTCCCTTCATACTTCAGTTTTTATTATAAATCTCTGAATTAAAAAATGGTGGTTCTTTCAGAAATTAGAATAAGAGTTCTAAATCCCAAAATGTATAGACTTATTTCTAGATGGTTTCTTTAGCAGGATTGTTCAGCGGGCAATACATTTTCTGTTTCGCATACTACCTGCTGGTGGCTGAGGGCTAATGCCCCCTTAGCTTGCACTTCTGTTACTCTGTTCTAAGAACATATGTAGCCTGGTGTTTATTATAAATACACTTTTAGCAAATCAAGGATCTGTCTTTCTTAACTTTCTTTCCATAATAGTTTACTACTTTATTTTTAGGTGTAGGATTCCAAAATATAGATGAAGCAGAAACTGCACAACCTATGCTCACAAAATATGGCAATAGTTTACTTGAAGAAGCCAGAGGAGAAATAAGAAATTTGTATGTATTCTTTTTCGTAGTCATTTTAGAACTTTGTATATTGATTGTGTCTTATTTTGATCCCTCTTTTTCCTTTATTGTAAACAAAAGTGGAGTATATATAATTTGCTTTACTAAAATACAGCTAGTTCTTTGGAGTAGTAACAGGTATTATATAACATGTTCTCAATGGATAGTTTATCTAGCTGTACTGATGGCAGGGTGTATGTTCAATTTACCACCAAAGGAATGGCCTGAAAGTCCAGTCACTTTGAATAGTCTCTGTTTTAGAGAAATTTTCGTTCCCATAAACTTACAGGCCGTTTTTTAGATCCTGACTCAACCCTTTTTGGGGGGAGGGAGACATGGAGAGGAATGAAGAACTGCTTAAAAGTCTGGAAGTATGTGACACACATGGATTTCAGCTCTTGCTTTCCTGTGGTTTCGTGAGACGTGCATTCTTCATCGTGTCATGATTTCAAAAGAGTTGCTTCTCCCTCATTCATCTTTTTTCTGGTTCATCTGGTGCTTTCAGTGTCTGAGCTGGGCAAATGACATTAGGCCCTTCCCTGGATCATCAGAACATTGACTAAGGAAAGAAAGCAGTACACTAAGACGATCAACCTCAGAACATTGCTAAAGAATTAAATGATGCAGATTTGAAATGTTTTCTTTTGAATGTTTTAAATACCAATCACACTAGTTATCAACTTGTGAGGAAATAAAAGGCTAAATATTTTCTCATTCTTAGATAATCAAGTGAAAAGCCAGGGTTTGTAGCAGTTTCCCAGGACTCAATACACTGGGACGCTGTCAGACAAGGAAGAAATAAATGCATGCTGGAGACCATAGTTACATTTGGCACATTTTTTAATATTTATTTATTTATTATGTATACAATATTCTGTCTGTGTGT
>LOJH01000393.1:0-21648 GCA_001685095.1 Ellobius talpinus | reverse complement strand
CCACAGATGCCAGCCCAGACTACTATATCCAGCAAAACTTTCAATCACCATAGACAAACAAAACAAGATATTCCATGTGAGAACCAGATTTAACCAAAACCCAGCCACAAACCCAGCCCAAAACAAAGTACTAGAAGGAAAACTCCAACCCAAGGAAGTTAGCTACATCCACAAAAACACCAACAATAGATGATCTCACAGCAGCAAATCCCAAAGAAGGGGAAAACACACACAATAACATCACCAACCACGAAAACTAAAATAACAAGAACTAGCAATCACTGGTCATTAATATCCCTTTATATAAATGGACTCAACTCACCTATAAAAAGACACAGGGTAACAAATTGTATAAAAAGCCCAGTAAGATTTTCTAACTTTAATTTCAGATAGAGTGTTAAGTATCGCTTTTTTAAAAATAAGAAATAGAAAAAATAGGGTTTTTTATTACATTTATTTATTTTGTGTGTGCACACTCGCGTATGTGTACAGGCATCCATGTGGAAATCCAAGAACAACTTACAAGAGTCCCTAGGAATTGAGCTTAGGTCCCCAGGCAGCAGGGGAGCACATGCCTTCCCCACTGAGCCCTTTCACCAGCTCTAATCCTGTCTTCACAAGCTAGCCCTGCATGATGAAGGATCTAAGGAAATACATGGAACAGTAGACTTAGGTTGTGGTTTTAAAGGAAGATTTTAATTTTAATTTATATGTATGGATTTTTGCCTGAATATATGTCTGTACATCATATGTGTGCTTGGTGTCCACAGAGGCCAGAAGAAGGTGATGGCTCCCCAGGAACTGGAGCCACAGGTGGCTGACAGCTGCTATAACAGCGCTGTGAATCACACCTAAGTCCCCTGGAGGAGCAGCCAGTGCTCTTCATCACTGGTCCATTTCTCTAGCCCCAACTTGGTTTTTTTTCCCTTGTTTGTCTAAACATACTAAAAAATTATGAAAAGTCTTAGATTTAAAAGATTAGTATAATTTATAATTATATTAAAACTATAATATGTAAAACTATTATATAAGAGGATCCTAATGTCAAGTAAAATTATATAGTATTCTTTTAACATGGCCTAAGAAAGATGAATATTTTTGATAATTATATGTAAGCTAGGGGCATAATTAAAATCCTGGCTTTACATCACCTTTAGTAACAAGGCATTAACCATGTTCCCCAGAAAGAACTACTTTAGATTCGGCCTCCTTAGGAAACAGGGCTGGCTCCTAGTGAAGGACAGGGCCAGAGTCTTGGACCTCATATCTGAGTGTGCTTTCTTAGTATTAGTACCAGCATTTATATTGATATTACCTGAATAGAAAATGCACTGTGGGGCTAGGAACATGACTCAGTCAGTAACAGTGAACACCATGCAAGCTTGAGGATCAGTGGCTAGATCCCAAGTGCCCACATAAAAGCCAGACATGGAAGCCTTTGATCCTGGAACTGAGAAGGCAGACACAGAGAATCCCTGGGACTTAGCAGCTAGTCACCAAGCCCAGGTTCAGTGAGAAACCATGTCTCAAAAATTAAGGTAGAATGCAGTTGAGTAAGATGCCAAACATGGGCCTCTCTGTCCTACACATTCACATACACACCAACCCCAACACACACACTTTTACTTGGGGCAGGTTCAGGCTTGGGACATGTCAATGTCAGTTTTGCTCAGCCATTAGGTGAAGGTTTCAGGGACTACTTTTCCTATTACATTCTTCAAGGTGCCGGACAGTAAGACGGACTGTGTTAACTGTTCCTATTCCAGAGGGGTGTGGTCATCTTAGAGCTAGACTTTCGGTGACTGAAGAGGGGCGCCACAGGTCCTCCAACCCTAGGACACAGCAGAGCAGAAGGAGGGTGCAGGCAGGACCACATGCTTTCATACTCTAAGTGTTACCAAGAAAAGACAGTGTTTACCTTGAAGTCTAAACCACAGCCTTCCATGGGGCCAGATGACCCACATAAGAAGAAGCAGTCTCTTTTTACCACATCAGCTATTAGAAGTAGAAACGAAATTGTATGATGAGCAAAGGAAAATTGCTACAGAAGCCAAAGAAATAAGCTAGTTAGTACTTTACCCCAATGATTTTATAAAACTAAAATCCACATTATCTGCTTAGAAGGAAAGATACCTCTGTTGAATAGCACGTTGTTTCTTGAATACAGTTTATGAAACTAAAGAAATAAAGATCTTCAAGACATTTATGCAATTATGTTTACTTGTAGCTCAAAATTTTATGTGTAACAGCAATGTTTTGAGGCTAATGGAAAATTATTGAAAAACTTAGGGGAAAATGTAAAAGTTGGTGTAATTTACTGTAGAGAGAAATAACAAAATGGAAAACATATTTGAACTCCTCTTCCACTGGTACATTATTTCAGATTGAAACCCTAGAAGTCTGATCTGATGTTGGACCCCTTGTTCTCAAGCCTGAACTTAGCGTAGCTGTAGTCTGCAGAGTGGCAGCAAGGAGCCTTTCATAGAGCAGCACAGAAACTCTCCGTAGTATGTGTTTAATAGACCAGTTTGGTTTGGCATCAGCTTGACATAAACTTTTGGTTATCCAAAGCCCTTAATTGCTTTGAAGTAAAATCCCAGTGCTGCTTTTTTTTATTAAAGTCATGTTTTTTCCTGTTGTTGTGGTCTATTTTGGAAGAATGAGTTGTGATTTTTGCATATGTTCTACATAATGCCTCATTAGCAAAAAAAATCTTGTATCATTTACAAGTAGCCTGAATGTCTGTTGTTTTGAACAAAAATCCATATTAAAATTTAAACAATATAAAACTGCACATTTTCTGCTTATTAAAAAGGCTGTCTTAAATGCAAAGCAGTAACCAGTGGGCACATGTATGTGAGCACTAAAATCAGAACAGTTTCACCTTTTATTTACTTTTTCAACTCCAAAAATAGCTATACCCTTAGCAAATGTGTAACTAGTTTGTACTTTCTTTAAAGATAAATATTAGGGCACTATTTATTTTCTTAATTAAAAATCATGTAAGTGCCATTATGTCCCAAGGGAGGAAATGTGACCTATATATGTTTCAGACTCTGACTTGCCGTGTTCCCTTTGGCAGACAGGCAGACTGTCAAATTCTAAACTAAGAGGTTCTTTGCAGCTGTGCATTATAAGAAACAGCTTGGCCTTTGGGCCTTTCTCTTCCCTTTTGCAGGAACAGGATTACTTCCTAGCACTCTAAATTCTCTCCCAGCATTTACTTGGTAAAACAGTGAACTCCCGAACGGCAGAGCAGTCGGTGAGCACTGCGTGCCTTCTGCCTTTAACTTATCTGAGTATGGTACCAGAGCCTGTTTCTGCAGCTTGCTACTACATAAACCCTTCTCATGCTGTCCCCTCCTCTTTCTCTCTTCTCTCTCTCTCCCTTCCCTCTCCTTTGTCCCCAATTTGTTTCCTTCTTTACCAGCCTCTGACCCCTCCTTTCATCCCATCCTCCTCTCCTATTTCCCTCTCCTCCCTTCCCTCAGTTCCTCCCTTTCGCATTTGTGAGTTGTTTTTGTTTCTCCACCCACTCTATACTTAGGAGACTTGAAAGCATTGGAACGTCCTCCTATATAACAGTTATTCAGAACCTTTAATGAATAACACAGTAGCATCATTCAATACTGAATCCAAAACCATATCCAGTTTTTCCTGATTGCTCTAATGTCCTTTATAGCTTTTTTAAGTAGTCCATTTTATTTTATTTTTTTTAATCTAGGATGCAACCGAAGATGGTGTGTTCATTGCCATGTCTTTTAAGTTTTCTTATTCTAGAGTTGTCCCTGCTCTTTTCCAGTTCAGTGACAGCTGTTTGCAGAATACCCCTCAATTTGGATTTGCCTGATTGCCCAGTCCCCTAATTTAGAGGGCACATCTGGTTCTCTGATGGAAGGATGATGGGGGCCTGGGATATCCATGCAAACATTATTGTGTGGGGAGACGATCTGTCATTTTTAAAATACCTTCAGGTTCCCTATTGTTTCGAATAACTTAGAATGTGTCCAGTGACAAATATTATACCCCCAAACTGTAATCTTTTGTCCCTGTGTGTTATATTATTAGTACTGTCTGGATAACAACTTAACACATTCTTCCAATGCTCGTGGAAATATTCATGACAGTGCAGGGGAGAAAGACTTGGGAAGGGCTCTTTTAAAAGGAGAAGGTCACTTGAAAGAATGAGAAAAACTTAGCTCTTAAAACTAGAGTTGAGTGTTGACTCAATCTCTTAAGTACTTTGTCCAAATGCCTTATTTTTCTAATAAATGAATAAATGGGTAAGTAGCTCCCTACTCTGTAAAGAAATCATTTATTCCCGAATAGCTGGAAGATTTGCCTACCCAACACTCTTCCTAACTTTTCAATTTTTTCATTTTATTGTCATCAAAACCTCTATCATTCCATTCATTCTTTCTGATAATTGTGAGTTAACCTGTTTTTACACCGGATTGGAGTAGTCTATAAAACTGTATTTAAAAAAATACAAAATCTTCAGTTCTCATTTGCAAGGTTAATACCCTGTAAAAGTACATTTTCCTCTGGGTTTTTGGAAATACTGGCTAAAACGTCCCAGATTCCCATGGCTGTTACAATAAACTTTCTGTTGAAATCTATTAAACTTGATCCTGAACATGACCATCTCTAGAAGGTGAGCCAAGATTTAGGTTACTCTTGCCCCAAGCCAGTTCTGAGGACTACCCCTTCTCCTCACATCAGAGTACATGCATACTGGAAGTCTGTCAGATCGGTCCCTCCATTCCTCTGGATGGTGACAGTAAGAAAGTGCTGAAGTTGTAACTTGTTCTTTGTCCCAACACCAAGAGAACTAACTATTCTGTATTAGCAGATTAAATTTGCATAGTCTTGTATTCCTTTATGCATTCTTAAATCAGGGAGTCATCTATACCTAGGATCTCAAGTAGTGGATTTAAACAAAACCATTATCCTTTATGTCTACTCTTGACAATTTTAGGGACTGTCACTGCTCTCTTTATTAGAAGCTTTAAAACATCCATGCAAGGAAGTCAGGACCACGAGGGGTTGGTCCACCCACTGAGACAGTGTGCTTGAGCTAATGGGAACTCACCAAATCCAGCTGGACTGGGACTGAAATAGCATGGGATCAAACTGGACCCTCTGAATGGGGCTGACAATTGGGGCAGACTGAGAAGCCAATGGTAATGGCAGTGGAATTTGTCTCTACTGCGTGTACTGGCTTTTTGGGTCCTAGTCTATTTGGATGCATACATTCCTAAGCCTGGATGGAGGGGGAAGGGCCTGGACTTCTCACAGGGCAGGGTACCCTGCCCTCTCTTAGGACTGGAGGGGGAGGNCAAACTGGACCCTCTGAATGGGGCTGACAATTGGGGCAGACTGAGAAGCCAATGGTAATGGCAGTGGAATTTGTCTCTACTGCGTGTACTGGCTTTTTGGGTCCTAGTCTATTTGGATGCATACATTCCTAAGCCTGGATGGAGGGGGAAGGGCCTGGACTTCTCACAGGGCAGGGTACCCTGCCCTCTCTTAGGACTGGAGGGGGAGGGTGGAGAGTGAGTGGGAGGAGGGGAGAAAGTAGAAATTTTGATTGGTATTATTTATAAAGTAATAAAAAAGGGAAAAAATACAGAAACCTGAAAATAATCCATGGTAGTGTTTTGTTTCATTTTGTTTTTCCCAGTTATCGGTGACCCATATTTCTTTCAACAATATGATAATCAAGTCCCTACTGCTGTTTGGAAAGAATATTAAGATGTTTTTAACTCTGATTGCTTTAACTTTATCCCTTGGACTCAGCCTAAGACTATTACTCACAGTGATCCTTTCCATTCTGTCTCCTAAACATCTGACCTCACTGCTTCCCAGAGCCTCACAGCGCAGCTTCTGTGTGATGGAGTCGCTCCCCATCCTCTGTAGTATGCTGCTCGTAATCCTCGCTGTAGCAAGGAATGCAACACTGGCAGCTAAGGAGGGGAGGCCAGTGTCTAGGGAGTGCAATATATGAAACTTCAACTGTAGCAATGATTTCTGCTTCTTAAGCCTTCTTATTAGACTATACATTACATAGCTCCACTGAAAGTTCTCTTTCTCCAGTATAGCTGAGGTTTTAAGTTTCTGGATTTATTATGGCGCCCAGTAGCAAAGCTGGAGTCAAGTGTTTTCAAGGCTTCCATTCGAAATTCTTTTTTCAGAGTTTATTGCTTGGCTGTTTCAAATTATACAAGAGAAAGTTGGCACACAGGTTGTTGAGCTGGGTTACTTTTTTCAACATAAAGTCTAATTTATTTCAGTTTATTTTTAATCTAGAGAGGAGCCAACAACTTTTCTCATAGTTTCAGAAGATCCAATCATAACTCAAAATCTTATCTATAAAAAGAGAAAGCAAAAAAGAAAAAGAAAATCACTGCAGTCTCTGACTTAACTGTTTACAGTTTTTCAAAATCCTTGTTGAAATTTTGAGAAATGGATTTTTACAAAACATTAATTAGAACTCTTAATATCTGTCTGCAGATTATTTTACTATGCATAATGCAGCCCATACAGATGGTTGCCCAGCTGTCAGAGTCCGTCTGAACGTTGCATTGTGCATAGTTCATTCCGTGAGAACAGCACCATCCTGAAGACTTGGTCCTATCTGTGTGAAGGGCAGTGTACTGTGTAGAGGCCTCGGGGAACATTGCTGATGCATTGCTCCTACATCTCTTCCTCAAAGGAAGCCAACCCTAGGCCTTGTTCACAGACATCTGGGTCTAGGACTGGCTGCTTAGTGATGTCAGTTGTTCCCTCTCACTTCTAACATCCTTAGGGGCCTTTTGTGACATCTCTTTCCTGTCACTCCACTCTTACTCTTTCCCCAGAGTTCATCTATATGTAAAAATGTTGACTTGTTTATCGGGTCTGAAGTGGTTTGGTTGTACATCGTGAACACCATGCCATAGATATCATGGTGATAATTTTAATGTGGGTGTACTCTATATCTCTGACCAGCACTTGTCACAAATTAACATCTTCAGATTATTGGCATCAGAAAATATGTAGTCATAGTAATAAGAATACCTGCTACCTGCCAAGCCCTCACATGGGATTGAGGTTTTGCATAGTCTAGAATAGCTGTGCTCCATGGTAAACTGACTTTGTACTTAACATGCCATGGTATTATTCTTGATCTCAAATACAGTTGTGTTCATGTCCAGTGTTGGGCGTCATTGGTATAAAACGCTCTGCCTCTTTTCTTCCCAATATATTGGAGTCCGTACCTCCAAAGCGTTCAGGGCAATGCTCAGTAGAACTCTTTCAGCCAGAATACTACAGTGTTTAAAGCACTTGCTCTCCTTTGCAATACAAAGAAAATTCGGCATCAAATTTTGTGAAGCTGTATGACTGAACTGATTGTTGAGATTTAATTGTTTGTTATTAATATTAAACTACAGTTAATTTTAAAATATAATTGATTCTTCTTGGAAATTTTGTTTTAAAACAAAATATGGATTTGATCCTTAGCACCTTCCCTACCCCAGTAAAAAGAGCAAAAAACTGAGAAGGGGTCTTGAGAGATGGCTCAGCGGTTAAGAACACTGGCCGTTCTTCCAGAGGACCTGGTTTCCAGTCCCAGGACCTATACTGCAACTCATAACCATCTGTGACTCCAGTCCCAGGATATGTGATGCCTCCTGCCCTCTGGGGGCACCAGGCACACACCTGGTGCACAGGCATACATACAGCCAAATTCCCATAATACAAGATTGTTTAAATTATTTTTAAGAAAGACTAAGACAATAGAAAATATAACAAAGAATTTATATTTTTGAGTCCCTTTCTGTCCACTATCAGTAGATGTTATACATTATTGAGTGGTTAAACCAAGTAATTCTGGGGAAAATAAGTAAATTGTATTTAGATTTCAAATGTTTTTTCATATTTTGAATGAAAACAAATTTGAATATTTTCTTTATTCTTTATTTAAAATATATTTTTCTTCATATTGCATTTTAGTGAAAAAATGTAAGAACAAGGAAAATAGCAATAAGCACACTGTTGAATCTATGCTCAGAGCTGCTAGATAACTTGTTTGAGACACATAATTATTTTAACATTGTGTTAAGACTGTGCCCTGGGAAAGATCCAAGCTCTTGGACTTGTTTATCTTCTGTGTGAGGACAACTAACTGTGCAATGCCAAAATACAATGAACTTTCAAATATCAAAGAGGAAAACTGAGTATTTCAAGTCCTCAGCTGGTTTACAGATGTGTGAGCTTTGTAGTGCATTTGCTGGTTCCATTGGGCCTTGTGACAATGTTTCCAATATGTGGATACTAGGTAAGCCTTAGAAGTCAAATTACTTAGTTTAAATGCTGAAATAATTTTCTGAATTTAAATTTTTTTACCTTTATATTTTTTAAAGTGAAGTCTTAAAATCAAGGCTTCACAATTTAAAAAAATAGTTTAAATGAGGCATTAAATTAAGGGACCTTTTTTCTGTCAGGAAAGTAAATGCCTTTTGAGAACAGGTATTCATTTAGATCTATGATTAACCTTTAACAAGATCTTCCTGTTAAATTCTACATTTGCTTTAATCTCAGTAGGAAAAATACAAAATAGTATTGCAGCATATAAGGTTTCTATATACCCTGTGGACATCAAATAATCTCTTACAGCTAAAGGCACATCTGTAACATATTTAAACGCCAGCTTTGGGCATTATTAGTATAAAATGCTAAGTCACTTTTTTTGGAAATATTTTTGAAAAGTTGAAACTCCAAGAGGAAACTCTAATAAATGATAATCTTGTGATACTATGTGTGTGGAGGGAGTGGTGGGGAGATGAATGACGGTGCTGCCTCTTCTGCACATAAGGAACGTAGCGTGGAGTCCGTTATGGAAGCGTAGAGTTTGCTGGGAGACAATGCTGGCTGAAAACTGATGGTTTTATGCAGTCTTTCGGACCATCCTAAAATAGCTGTCATTCTATACTGTCAGCTTGATGAAGCTAACATTGCCATCAAGTTTAGAACTCCTTTCAGATTCAGAGGGTCTGTTTATACACCTTCCAGAATGGATATTGACTGATTTTAATCATCTACCATAACTTACAATAATATAAAATTTTAGACGACTTATTTATACACAAGTAAATCAACCATAGGTGTGTTGTTTGTGTTATTGTTGTTTGTTTCCTTTTAACTTGTATTCATTTTTTTTCTTTTTCTTAAATACAACTTTGAAGGTCAAATATTCGAGACAATGTAGAGCTGATTAAACTCCATAAACAACTAGTGGAGAAAAGCAATGCTCTTTCAGTCATAGAAGGAAAATTTATTCAGCTTCAAGAGGTATTGTGATTATTTATTTTATTCACAGATGAGAAGGATTCAAAAATAGTATTCAAATTGTACTTTTAATAATGGTCATAACACTAAATCTTTATTTTAATATGTGCTTTATTAAATGTGTATAATTTCTCTTTGTATATTGTTCTTAACAGTTACTACCTACCTACTTAGGCTTTTTATAAATAGCTAAGTCATTTTACCAAGTGCATCTGCCATAAATCCCCTCATGCCCTGAACATTCTTTTCATCTCCTTTTTCCTGAGCTCACATAATGGCCTGCAGTACTGAAGATGTCTCAGTGCCTGCGTGAACATTCACTTTCACATGTGTGCAGCAAAGACCAGAGTAGCGAGCAGGTCAATAATTACATTCTGTTGAATCTTTCTTTGATGTGAACTTTTCTTTTCTTTTTCTTTTTTCTTTTCTTTGTTTTTTGTTTTGTTTTGTTTTTGTTTGTTTGTTTTTCGAGACAGGGTTTCTCTGTAGCTTTGGAGCCTCCTGAACTAACTCTTGTAGACCAGACTGACCTCAAACTCCAAGAAACCCTCTGCCTCCCAAGTGCTGGAATTAAAAGCGAGCCACCACCGCCTGGCTTATTTTGTGTTTCTTTGGTCACCACCATTACCAGAAAATATTTGAGTACCCATAATATCAGCTATCAGTATATTTATTTTAAACTTTGACAATTCAGTCTGATATATTTAGGCTTCCTTACCCTCAGGGTGGTTTTCAAGTGACTGTAGGTACACAGGGATGTGCCCTCACAGAGCTACTGCTTATTGGCATTGCATAATTAACAGAAGTCCTGCGATTAATGAACTCCAAAACATTCCAGATGATCAGAATTTATATTAAGTCATGCTTTCTTTGAAGTACAGAGACAATGAAAGCTGTACATTGATATAAAGTACAGGGTCATATCATGCCTGCTTCACTGTTGAACTAAGTGGTTAAATACCTTTCAGACATGCTGAGTGACATCTTCCAGCCTACAGGAACCTCCTGTAGTGCCAAGTATAACCACCTTCCATATAGAAGCACAGATTTGTAGGAGAAGAATCTGTTTTGTGAGTGGGAGTGTTACCTCTGTCAGTGTATAGATAGGTTCCTCTGGACTAAAATACATGTGGGAGAAAGCAGTTTCAAAACTGCAGAATTAAGAGGGGAACTAAAAAATGGTTTTATGTTCTCTTACTTCTCTATCTTGATTCCCATGTAACAGTGACCCCCTGGTGCATTTGTTCACATAACAAAATAACAAGTGCCTGTTACATTACAGGTACATCTTTTGGGAACTAGTGTAAGGAAAGGCTTGAGAGATGGAGGCCGACAGCCTCGATGAAGTAGGGAGCTCAAAGGAAAGGCTCCAAAGGCAGCCTGCTCCAATAACATAGCAACAGTAGAACTGATCTGAGTGTTCCTAATCTGTCTTAAAGGCTAGATTTCTTGTAGGTGAGCTAAAAAAGTCTTCACTAGGACTTACACAGGTGACTATTTCATGTTATGATCAAATGGTGTCTACAAAATGCCTTTTTATAATTAATAACCTGTTTTATTTACTTTTAAAAGAATGTATCATTTAAGTATGTAAAATTGAATATAAATCATGTTCACATATAAATTTTTTACAACTTAAAGATTTATAAATATTTTTACAGAATTATAAAAAATGTCCTTATATTAAAATTAAAAGCTAACCATTCAAAATTGTTTACTTTGGTCTAATGGCAAATCTTCCAGTTTCCGTGTCAGTGATGAGTGTTTTTTTAACCCATGCTGAAGCACTTTTAGACAGCATGTCAAACCACTATAACTATAGTAAAAAGGGGAAAATTAATTGCTAAAACTAGTTTATATACTGGTCACTGTCACCAAGTCAAAGCCTAGGGACAGTAAAGGGGAGACAGTTTGTGTGAGCCTCTTTTTCCTTGTGTTACATCTACAGTGTTTATGACTTGAGGAATAAACTGTGCAATGTAAACGTCCAGGATAAAGCCGTGATAGACTTGCAATTAGTTATTCAGAGTATAATATTTAAAATGCTTAAGTGTTTTTTCTCTCTGTTTTGTAGAAGCAAAGAACACTCAGGATCAGCCATGATGCCTTGATGGCAAACGGAGATGAGCTAAATATGCAGCTTAAGGACCAGCGCTTAAAGTGCTGCAGCCTTGAGAAGCAGCTGCATTCAGCCAGGTTTGCAGAAAGAAGAGTGGAGGAGGTGAGCTCCAGGACAGTGGAGTCATTTGTTGCATGAAAATTTCTCTGGAACTGTTTTGAAAAGTAAAAGAGAAACAGTTCAAAAATAAATTTATGTCAAAGTTCTGAACTATATATTTGATATTTTGAATGCAGCAGAATAGAGTAGGTAGTACAGAATATGAATGGCAAGCCAAGCCTTAAAAACACCCGCAAATGTACTGAGAGCCACTGTTTATCTAGGATTAACGAGCCTTGAGTGAAATGAAAAGTAAGGTCATATCGCATGGCCTAAGGAACGGAGCTTTCCTAAATACGACTTCTTAGTCCATGAGACACAAGAATGGAATCAGAGGAATGACGTACTCCTGAGGGGTGTTATGCTCTACTGTGTCAGCAATTCTGTAAAATTACCTTCTTTCTGGGAGGTTGTTTGAAAACTTACCCTTCTATTACTGTTGCCACTTATGTCTCCCAACCAGCACAGTGTTTTTCTGTATCTATTAGACGTATTCCTAAGGAGAGCAGAAATGGAAGAGGTGTTTACATGCTTTTCCTTTCTCTCACTGGCATCAAAAGAGGATGTCAAAAATAGAGATGACTTTTAAGTTCTCTACTCAATAGCAAAAAAAAGAGTGACTACAGAGCATATTTACTAATAAAACCCTAAATACTACAGGATAGCAATCCACATTTTAATCATAATGATCTAATAACTATGATACCTGATAATTATATTTATTTCTGAAAATATTATTCATTAGGATAAAATAAGAAATATGCTTTATTCTTATGATGTGCTACCATTTATAAGTTCCAGGTAACAAGAGAAATGTGTCTTTAAATAGTGATTAACAAACTTATTTGAATCATGAACTCAAAGAACAGTTAATACTCATTTTTATGGACCAATTAGAAATTAATACAAAATGAATATAGTGATGGAATTCATCATGGTATAAAGGAAAAACTATTATGTTTCCAGGACCTTAAGAGAAAGCTCTTAACACATTCTTTATTGAGTTCTGACTCGTGTTGTCATAAAGTGGTGTATCCGTTTCTACTAAGTTAAAACAGGAATTTAGAAATAAAACAATTTCATGTTTATTTAACAACATGGAAGAAATCAACACTGAATTGAATGCAGGCACTGTATGTGGTCTAGTCAGCAGCAGCAACATAGGAATCCAGACTGAACGAGTGACTGTCCCCTCCTGGTTTTCTTACCGTGTGGCTTGATATGATAATCACTTATTGTATAACTTTATTTTCAGAGACTAGAGTGTTAACTCTGATGAACCATGGAAACTCTTTGTAATTTTATTTTCATTTTAGCTGCAGGATAGAATTAATGATTTAGAAAAGGAGCGAGAACTTTTAAAGGAAAACTATGATAAACTTTACAACAGGTAAATCACAATTCTATGTGTTTCATTCTCTTTGAGCTCTCTTTAATCAAAGCATTTATTGTCACAATATCTAATATTGATTTAAAAGCTAGCAACAGGCCATGGAAAGACATGTACTTACTTTACAAAAGAAAAGTAAGCTTTTTAAAGGCACTGGTACCTGGTTCTTAACTGAGCTGTAGTATATCATCATGTGGAGAATCAGGTTGTTTTGCTGCTAGTAACAAGCACTGTCACTTGTTGAACACAACCTACAAGCCAGTAGATGCCGTGCGGGATGGCTGCATCCATTTCTATCAATTCCTTGGAACATGGGAATGTAGAATTCTACATGCTCAGACAAAGGGGGTAGAACAAGGCTGGAGTACCTTCGACAGATACCGTATGCTCTTGAAGAGTGTTAGAGTCAGGAGGCCTGAGAGGTTCCTGGAGCTTGCTTAAGTCTCTACTGGGTTTCCAGCATCTTAGCAGAGTGAACGTGGTTGGGAAAGGGTTCTCCAGCAATATCTATGTTCCTTATAAAAGAAACTCAGGCATCTCAGCCTCAGCTCATGATGAATTTTGAAGAACTACTTCACTTTCATTTCTTAATGTTTCATAATTGCAGTCTTTTAGAAAATAACCCCTTCTGCTAATATTTAAAACAAAATTCTACCCCATGGCTAAGTCTTGTTAAATGATTCTGATCTGTCTATCTTATATATGTCTGTGGAATTGTCACTGTCTTTTCAGTATGTGGGATGACAAATGTGGATGACGTGGAAGCTGAGTTAGCTGTTTAACTATAGCTTATCTGACATTCAGCCTCTGCTTCATGTTGGTAATATACTGAAACCTAACAAAATAGTATCTGTGCTTTAAATATATCTTTACCCTTTTGATTGAATGTTTTGCATATTAATATACATTTTAAATTTTGAATTTTTAGTTCTGACAGAGTGTGTGGGGAATTTTATTTTGGTTACTTGTAAACATGACTGAAGTCTATATTAGTTATTATTGTAATGCTTTTTACCTCTTTTTCCCTCTCAGTTAGGGGTTAGCAGCAGTAGGCTACCAGTTAAATATTCAGGGCCCTCTAGCAGGAGTAGCCTAGCTAAACATCTTTATGGGGAATTGCATAAAACTTCCTTCTAGACCATTTTGTTCCAGTCCCTTTCTAATTAGCTTAGCCTAAAAAAATCTATTACACCTCCTGGCTTATATCTCCATCTCTAAAATATTGTGTATATATTTACATTGATGTATCTATATGCCTTATGGTCAGATGTTGTACATATAGTACATTGCCCTATTGTGAAAAGCGATGGTATCCTTGTCTTTTAAAAAGGAAGTAACTGAGAAGCCAGATAAACAAACTTGTGCAGAGTCACACGGCACTGCTGGGAGTTAGTGTGGAACTGAACCCAATTCTTTCTGCTCTAAAACTTGATTTATTTTTCCCCAGTGCACCACTGTCCCTGATTTTAATTGCATTTGAAAAATATGTGTGTGAAAAGGAAGCATCCATGAAATAATGGACCTGTCATACACGCAGAGATTTTGATTGATTTATACTTATCTTGAACATCTTGTAACTCTAAATAATTTAACATGGTCTAAATTACAAAAAGTACCATTTGGCCATTACTTCTAAATTTCTACTTCTCTCCAACTTGAGAATTTACTAGACACACTTTCCTGGAATAAAAACATCAGACTTATCTGGGAATTAAAAATAAATGGAATTTTGACAAAGCATATTTTTCTCATATTTACTTCATCACCATAAAACATTATCTTTCCATATTAGAAGATGATCTAAGAGTGTAAATCTGGCTTTGCAGGTTTTTGCTTTTTTTAATGTTTTGGGCTTGCACTACCTCTTTTTTCCTCATCACACTGAAAACAGGCTTTATTGTGCCACTTACATGTAAATATTATATGAGGTGTGTGGAAGCAAATGGCTATAGTGAGCATCAAAATAAAATACAAAAAAACAATGACTCCTAAACTAAATTCCAACATGTACATATAATCATAAGTAGAATGTCAAAATTTTCTGATGGAATTTCTTATTATGTGTTCAGAAGTATAAAGAAACTGTGGACATGGCCATCGTCCGTAGATTCTTGCAGCTTCTTTCTCTCATTACACTCTTATTCATCACTGCTGAAGTTAATGTTAATCAGAAACTACGAATGCTACTTGTTTGCTTAGTCATAATGATCACATGCTTTAAAAAGGAGAGCATGTGTTTGTTATTCCAAGTTGGCCAGTTTTCACGAGAAAAAAAGATGATTTGCAGATTGCATTCTCATCTTCCTTTTTTAAAATGAAATTTTGAAAGTGTTTATTACTTGACATGTGACATATTAGAGAATCATGTGGTAAGATAAAACCCTTGTGTTAGTACTTGGTATGAGACTTCTTTAATATGCTAAACATTTTTGATACAATGCCAAGAAATAAGAACTTTAAGAAATTTTCAGTTTTAAGATTCAGAATAACTTTCTGCAATTAAATCTTCCTGTTCAGTAAAAGAGAAACTTCATGCAGTAATATGGTAAGGCTGTGTTCTATTCCTGAATTTAGTGTAGTTTGGGTGCCAGGAACTAGTGGATGCAGTAGGCCTTAAGCAACAATGTGCACATATAACCTGGGAGGTTATTGGAATCTGGGTTCCACCACACTTCCTGAGCCTCTCATGCTGAGCACATGGACACGCGCACACACATGCACACATACACACACACACACACACACTCACTTGTGTGCACAAAGCGCTACTACCACTATCCACTGCCAAGTTTTCATCTTCAGGATGGGTCCAAGATTCCTGTTGAAAGTGAGTTTAAGCTATTAATTTTTTGAGAGATGTTTATCTAATGGCCGTTTGTTTGAAAAAAAAAAAGTCCACTTAGAGTTTGAGTGTTGTAGTGACCTTTCAAGAACCAAACAGATCAGATTTTTATACTGTGAAACTGCTCAGAATTTGAAAGAGCATGGCTTCCCCTCCCATAGACTCTGTTCTTTTCTACATGAGCTCTGACGTATGCAGTACCTATGGGTTTCTTCATGGGAGAGGGGCTTATGCTCCCTCATTTTGCACATAAGAAACATGTTCTGGAACATTGGAGCAATGAAGTTTCTCTGTGAGAAAAAAGATCTGAGGGTAGAGGGGAATTTTTAACCTTTATTTTGATCATATCATGTTTTAATCAAGGGTTGTTATTAACAGTATAATTGAGACCCAAGGCAGCCTGTGGGCATGCTAGTGACCACAGGCACCAACAACCAACAGCTCTCCTGCAGGCTGTCACAGGCCATACCAGTGCATTGGGCACAGAGACAGTCATCTTCCCTTCACTGCCACTGTTGGTATATACAAAAACATTTTCATGAATAAAAAGTTCTTAAACACTCTTCTCATATGCAGATTTAATCATGTATATGGCCCTTGCAAAGAAAATGGAGCCAGATGTGGTTCACCATTTATAGCTACACAGATGGCTCCAAGCATAAAGGAATATAGTAAATTCAAAAGGAATTCCTCATGAAACTCCAGTGGAATGCAGTCCTAAATTTAGAGGGAAGATAGCAGTGGGCTAAATTCAGATTGACTTATGCTGATTTACACTAGTATTTTGTGGGTTTGGAGAAACCAGGCTGCTAAATTGTTCTTAATTTAAACACACACAGCTTCTGATGTTCCTGCCAGATTAGCTGCTGGTGATCTTCTGCTGTGCGCACACTGTTGGAATACTACTGTTTCTAATTGCTGGCATCTCAGGGAATGTATGCTTGTGCCTATTTCATCATAATAAGTTTTTTTCTGGGTGATGCATGTTTTTAATTATAGAAGGCACACATACATACATGTACACTCACATTCATGCATATGTATTAATTTGGCTAGACACAAATTATATACATTCATTTTAAGTGAATTTGTAAAGGAATATTTTTAGTATTTAAAGTATATATGCTTTATTTAGATTCCATTTAAGTCTAGGTAATTCTACCTTAGACAAAAATTAGCTTAAAATCTTAGCATATCAGTCTCCATGGTTCTTGTTT
Organism: Ellobius talpinus; assembly: GCA_001685095.1. NCBI lineage: Eukaryota > Metazoa > Chordata > Mammalia > Rodentia > Cricetidae > Ellobius > Ellobius talpinus. The sequence goes on along the minus strand of LOJH01000393.1, from coordinate 4,651 downwards.
TTAAGGATCCATATGTGAAATGAGAACACTGATAGAGGAAAACAGATGTCATCTGTAGAGTGACATCTAGAATTCCTTTTGCTTTTAAGGTGATATTTTTTATGCAATAAAAATATTCAAAATGTGAAATGAAAACACAGTTTTTTTTTAAACTGTGTCTTCTACAGAAAGTATCTCTTGGAATAAAAGCTCAGGACAAGTTGGGAGCAACATCAGGGGCAATTTTCAACAGTACATTTCTTTTCCATTTACTTTGTCATTGGTATAAAACCAGATTTTATAGATTTTTCTTTCATTTACTGAATTTAAAATACATAGGGTCAAAGCTGTGGGTGATTTTATTCAGTCAAGTCAGGCTGCGCAGATAATGGTTTTCTGCTGAAATACAGATCAAGATCAGTTTTCCGAAATCTGGCTCTCACCTGGAAAGCTGCAGGAACATGGATTGCCAGGCTTTTCCTTTGCAATGTCCCTGAGTGTCAGCGAAGCAAGGGGCTGTAGCACCGGTGTGGACTGTGCTCAGGCCCCCTGGATGAGGAAATGGTTGATTTCTCCCTCTGTGTAGCGTCTAGTTACTCCTGTCCTGTCCTTTCTTCTAGTGTGCTATGCCTTGATCACTTTTTGATTTAAACCCGAACTCAACTCAAACTGCTTTGGGCTGCAGATGCAGCTCAGTGGGTAGAGGGTTTGCACAAAGTCCTGGGTTCCATCCCCAGCATCACACAAACCAGATGTGGGGGTGCACACCTGCAGTCTCAGCCCTGGAGAGGTAGAAGCCAGAAGGCCAGAAGTTCAAGGTCATTTTCAGGGACTTAGGGAGTTCAAGGCCAGCCTGTGCCAGAGACCCTGTCTCCAAAAAACCAAAAAAATGTGCTACATTTTTAATAAGGAATCAATTATAATCCTGTCTTCATGATCTTAGTAGATTAGAGGCACTCACTTTATAATAATCTGTGTTAAAAGTAAAATTATTTGTTCTTAGCCTATTGCTTTTGTCTTTTGTGTTAAACTGCTTTTGCACCACTTCTTAGTATCAGAATTACCACCTTGTGGTTTGGTATACCATCATTTATGTCTGTGTTATCACAGACTCCCAATTTCCTCAGAATTAAAGATGAGGTGGAAAATGCTTTTCCTCAGTATTGGGTGAGTGGGCTTTGTAAGTGGGAGAGGACAGTCTCGCCTGTCAGTTGCTGAGGTTTGGAACCGTGGATTCCTCTGGAGTATGTACAGTATCTGAATTCCTTTACTAGTCCACAAAAGCTGCATGTTGCCAACTTTTCTGACTTTGGAGCTCTAAATTAAGGCCAGTTCCTTTGCTCATCCCACAAACTCTTTCATGTTCCCTAACCGCAGCCTGAGCAAGGCGCCTTGGTTTCAACAGCAGCAGACCAGCATATGTTTACTTAATTCCTAAGACATGATGACAGTGGTCTCCGTGCCACTAAAAGCTTTCTCTTTATTATTTTCGGGTGAAGCTGATTTGCCAGCTCTCCCTGCATGTCACGTGTGTTTTGCAGTGCCTTCAGTGCTGCCCAGGAAGAACAGTGGAAGTTAAAGGAGCAGCAGATGAAAGTGCAGATCGCTCAGCTCGAAACTGCCCTAAAATCTGATCTAACAGACAAAACTGAAGTCCTTGACAAATTAAAGACTGAAAGAGGTACAGAGAAATAACCACCTGTTTACGTCTGCAGAAATCTGATGCTTATTTGCTGTGTCCTCTAGGGACACAGCTTATATTAGTGTGTAGTGTGTGTGTGTGTATGTGTGTGTGATGTGTGTGTATGTATAATACAGCCAAACATACATGCCAAAAGAACTTTTTTATCATAGTCACTTTTATCTAGGTTGTCTTCATTAATTTAATATCCTTAAATTCTGAACTTCTCTTTGACAGAAAACAAGTATTTATTAAGCACCAGTATGTGCTCAGCATTGTTGTAAGTTTTGAGGATACAGTAACTAAGACAAAGACTTGCCCACATAAGACATGGAGGCCAACAGTAGCTAGAGATATCTGTAATGGCTCAGGTAGTGGCAGATAGAGTGGGGAAAACCCAAAGTAGGGACAAATAAGAGAAATAGTTTCTGGCTGGTTTTGATAGATCAAACTGAACAATCTAATAGTGAGATGCTAAATCTATTCTATTAAGCAAAATGCTTTGTCAGAATATCCCTGTTAAAATAATAATCATTAAGCAGAATCATTAGGTCTTGTCTCATAGGAATAAAATGTAATTAAAGATGTCTGGACTGTTGTATTGCACACAGACACATGCATTCCCAGTGCAAATAGATACAAAGCAGGGGTAGCAGATTTTTTTTCAAGTGTGGTACCTGTGTCTGCACCCATGAGATACACCTAGGAATGTAGTAATAAGCTTGGTCCTTTGGAACATTTGCAATTCAGTTACATGAGAATTTTAAAAGTTTAATACAGCCAGACATTGTGGCACATGCCTGTAATCATAGCACTCAGGAGACCAAGACAGAAGAATTGTAAATTCCAGATCCCTTGGGCTACATAGTAAGACCCTGTGTTAACAACAACAAAAAGGCAAATACAGACTCAGTAAGAAAAATGTATTTTTGGTTGTACTATTACCACAGGGTCACATTTTATTGACCAAATGGAAGAGAATTTTTCATGTTTAATGTTCCTAAAATTAGAGTGCATCCATAAGCAGTAACACCTTAAAACTGGTTAGACATGTTTTTTACATTTCAACAAGCCTGAAATAGGAACACATACTCAATGGAGTCTTTATTCCAATGAAGCACAGTTCTCAATATTTTCTACCAAGTGCTCAAATTGACTGATCTGTTAATTATGAGTACTTCTAGAGGACTGTCGATGGGACTACATGGTAACATGACTTCTTAGCAGGTTCTCAGTGCCACTATTGAGTCTTTCTGGAGTGCTGTGTCTTAATAGTTGCTCAGTAAACACATTAAGTAGAGGTGCCCTATCACCCCATTCCATTTTCCAAAATAGATAAATTGCACATTCTTAAATGACAAGGGAAATAAGGAGCAGCAAGATAGTCCAGCAGGTAAAAGCATCCTGCCACCAAGCCTTACAAACTGAGTTTGAGCCCCCAAGTCACACGTGGTAGGAGAGAGCTACCTTCTGCATCTTGTCCTCTGACCTCACGCACACCATGGCCCCCACATTCCCCCCAATACACAATAAATAAATACATAATTAATTTTACAGAGAAAGGGAAATGAAATAAACCTATTTTATTTCTATTTTTTCTGCATTTTCTTAAAGATATCAAGAATTCCAACATTTTGTCTTTCACACATCTGAATTGATTCTCAAAGGGTAGAATCTTAATTTCTCTTTAAACTATTGTTTTTAATTTATTTGGAGAACTCTTATTATTAAGTATTGTAGTTTCTCAGATATTCTAATTTGCCTAGTCCACTCCCATCTTCTTTGTTGGTTCTTCCCTTTAAGGATTTTCTGAATATTGAAAGTAATGCATGAACACATGAAAGAGGCCTAGGCCCTGTTGCAGCCCTCAAGTCAATTTTAATGATACTTACGGTTCTTGTGTTGGTATATGTGTGGATTTAGTTTTATAATATGCCCTTTTAGTCACTGAATTTTGAGTCAGATTTTGGTAGAAATTTAAACCCATGTCACCATCGTTGACAGTGCCTGTTACAGTTTCTCAGTGTAAGATATCCTGAAGATGACTCTGCAGTTGCTTATGATACATATTCAGGAAATAATTTTTAACATCATAGGCCACATCTTCCGACATGAAAACCCTCCTTAACACATTAATGTAATTATTTTCTAAGTAAAAGATGCTGGATCTATGATTTTCCAGTTATTTTCTTTGAAGGGTTTAAATTTACAAATCTAAGAATTTAAGTCTTTATAAAAATATTCAAATGAATCAAAGAAAATAAGTTAAAATAATATTAAGAAAAATATTCTAGATTTTAATTATTTTTGGGAAATAAACAAAAATTTGTAATTATCTATTTAAGGAAGTCTTTGAATATGATGAAAGTTCCTTTTGTGGTACAGATTTTGAGATGGTTTAATTTGACTTTGAACTCTGCTCACACATTTGCCTTCTCTTGTATCAAGTGTCCCTTGCCGAAGATGCTTCCCTGGCTTCTTGTAGTCATTCATCTAACCGGCAAGTTATTTTTAGAGAATATTCACCTCTTTATTCAAGGTACAAATTAGTTTCAGATTGTGTGAATATGTGGGGAAGGATATGTAAATGCAGTTTGCATTTGGTTAATGCTTAAATTAACTGCATGTGTTTAAGGGCTTGCTTTTGAACGTTCCTTTCTATCTTTAGCTGAAATGCATAATTCAGCATAATGCATATGGTTATATTGATCACAGCTGAAGATATTAGCACAAAGGAGCTCTGAAAATTGTTTAGTTGAATTGTTCTCTGCACTGTTATTAATGGCGTGCTGGAAGAATGTAAGTTTAAAGAGTGAAATGGTATCTCATTTGAATAAAATGCTGTTTAACTTAACCTGCTTTTTGTCAAATCAGAAGGTAAGGCGGTTGTTTTTCATCTCTTGCAGAGTGTTTTGATTTTTCATATTATAATTCAGCAAGCCTGCTTCCTCTTTGAACTGTAGCCGTTTTGATACTTCTTTTTTAAAAAAA
>LOJH01000392.1:53165-64159 GCA_001685095.1 Ellobius talpinus | reverse complement strand
CGCGGGTGAGTCGGAGCGCGGTGCGGGCAGGGGCGGGAACCGGGTGGCGTGGGAGGATGCGCTCAGACCAGGTTCTGAGCTCCTTGCCCCCGCAGGGCGGCGGGGATACCCCGCAGGTAGCCGCACGAGGTGGGCGCGCCGGTACCTTGGTGACGGGGGGCGGCCTGGGTAGGATGGCGGAGCTGTGGCTACTGCGCCCGGACGCACAAACACCTGTGGCTTCCTCCGGCTTGGTCCAGGAGCGCCGGTCCTCGTGGGCTTCGCGACTCCTGGACCGGAGGCTCCCTCTGGGGCTCCTCGAGCTTCCTGGGGGTCTGACTTTGATGCAAACGGTGAACCCAGCCTCAGGGTGGAGGTGCGATCTCCGTGCCGAGCTCCGGGTATCCACTATCTTTCAAATCCTCCTGAATCCCCAGGACCCAGGTACTAATATACCCACTCTACAGAGGAGGAAACTGAGACTTGGGGAGGGAAAGTTGTGCTGCAGAGAAGAGCCTTGAGCCTAAATTGGATGAATCCAAGCTACTTAGGTAGGTGGAACCCAAACCAGGTGTCTGGGTATGAGAAGCATCTGAACCTACACTCCCTTCTTTCCCAGCTGGCTATACCATCTTCTGGCTGTACCAGAAGGGATCCTTTGGGGAGAAAAGGGTGGATGCTGTGGTCAGGATGTGGATTATGGTGGCAGAGGTCCGTGGGGGGCTGCCCTTTCGGGGGAGGGTTGGGGGATACCAAGTTCTGGGATTTACGCCGGGTTGTTCTGGAAGCAGAGCACAGCGGCTCTCTACAGAAGCCACCTTTTGGGGCGCTTGCTAGCCGGGGATGCTCCAGGCAGGGTCACTGTCCTCCGACAGGGGGCTCCCACCTCAGACCAAGTGGAGCTGAGGGCACCGGCAGTATCGGGCTAGAAGATACCCGGCCTGGGATACTTGGAGAGCACATTCCGTTGTTGGGGGAATGTTGGGAGGGGCAGGGAGAGGGAGGGCAGGAACCTGAGCGCAGGTGAAGTGTGTCACTGGATCATGAAGAGGGCAGGTGGGGATCTGACAGGGAGGACTTGAATGCCCCCCGGCTTTGTTCCTGGGACCCACCCTTGGAAACAGAGGAAGAGCCCACTGGAGATGGTTATGGATTAACATAGTTTATCCAGCAGCCATGCAAGGCACCAGTACTGAGTAGGTGGAGACTCAGAGAGGTTAAATAGATTGCCTAGAGTTGGCCAACTGGTCCGTGGTGGAGTGGGGATTGATTGGGTACTAGGCTTGCCTGTATCTTGGACTATCAGTGAAGCTCAGGTGGCAGATGGAACCTCACTCAGGTCCTTCTGTGCTGTGGCTGTCGGCAGTGGAGATAAACAATAGAGGGTGCTAGGCAACAGGGTCCACAGCACCCCTGCTTCTGCCTCCTGTAGGTCTCTTTGGGTGGGTTGCTGCCATTGAGTTCCTTCTTACAGGAATCCCTGCTCTCCCCATGTTGATATCCTGCTGTGACCCGGGGCTAGATGGACCTTCATTCAGTCCATGGCCACCTCGCTACCCGCAGAACGTTGCGCCTGGTGGAGGACAGGGTTTGCCTGACGCTGTTTTCAAATATGACAAAGACCTGACAAACCAACAGGTAGCTAGGTACCACCCATCTATAATATCAGAGCTTATACAGAGCTGCCTGCCAAGGTCCCTATCACCCCCAATCCCCCAGAACACAATCTACAATCTAGGCTTGAAGGGGGTCCCTGGCTTTGATTTGAGTGTGGTGGGAAGGCCTTTATCTGTGGATTTCTCCCCTTGCACACTTTCTTTTCTACAGTCAAGGAGTGCCTGGTAGAAGCCCAGGGGCTCTTCCTCAGTAGCAAGGCATGGCAGAGAGGTTGTAGGTGCATTTCTGGGCCCAATCACCTGCTGTCTTTTATGCGCCGTCACAAGCTGCTCCACCTGTTTCTGTCTCGCCATGTTTCGAATGGAGGTGTTCATGGTTCCTTCCTCCATGGGCTGGTGAGAGCATTCAACTGTGTTCACATTGACAGGGTGCTGCAAAGGTACCTTGTAATTCACCAGAGTACCATGTAAGTGCAGCTCTTGTCACTGCCACCCGGACAGCCTCAGCACAGCAAACCTGTGCACTCCTGGCCACTGCCAGACATTTGCTGCTTTGGTTTTATTTTGTGATGCTGGGAATCTAGCCCAGAGCCTTGTTCATGCTACACAAACAGTCGACCACTGAGCTATATCTCCAGACACAAGGACCCCACCCCCCGCTTTCTCACCTGCAAAGTGGGGCAGATCTAGTGAGAGGTTGCATCCCTCAAAAGTCTTCCTGCAGCCTCTCATTTTAGCAGGTAGAAGACTCCTCACTCAGCCAGCCCTGCACCAGGTCCTAGGGAAGCCCTAGGCATTGCCACCATTGTCACTGCTACCCTGGCCTGACTCCTTCACCTTGCAGCCTGAACTTTATGCTTTTGTGTGGTTTGGATCCAGAGCAGTTTTCAAGCAGATGCTTTCTGAAAGGAAATGGCCAGGCTTGGAGGGACTGGGGAATTGGAGGACAGAAGAAGGTGTTTCCTGTCTCTTTGCCTGGATTTGAACCCTGTGGTCATTGCCTGGGTTCCCCATGGAGAGGCAAGAGTCTCTTGACGATTTCAGGGTTAAAGGGCATGCGTGAGGTCTGTTTCACAAGATCTGTCCACAGCTGTCCCAACAGAGGACACCAATCATTGCCTCTGAGCATGTGCCGCTGGCTGTGCGATGCTGCGTGCCTTCAGATGTCTGCAGGCTCCCTCCCAGGGAAGCACACGCAAGGTTGAAACCCATTTCCATTCCTTAGAACTGAATGACCATGGACTCCAGTATCCTCATCTGTGAAATGGCCATGAATCTTCCTTGTCTGGGATTAACTCTGAGATAGACAGACAAAAGAAAAGAAAAGAAAGAAAAGAAGAACCAGCTGAGTGTATAAATGGCAAAGAATTACATGCAATTGTAAAAAAATTCTCATTAGCATTCAGACTGGGCGTTAGCTGTAATTGCTTCTGATCCAAGATGCTTTATCTGAAAGCTGTACCTGGCAGAGGATCATTCAAGCCTCAGTCACCTGCTGCCCTCTCTTTTCACAGTGATGCGGAGCATTGCTGAATCTCGGGATGTAATTATAACAAAGCGTCTGCATCTTATAAGTGACTCACTTCTGCCATTAATGGTAGCAGAAGACTCAGCTACACTCTATCAGGGAACAATGCTGCTGATGCTGCCCAAAGTTGGGGTGGGGAGATGCCTCACCTCTTTTATGCACTCATCAACCCCATGGTAATTCTCTGCTGATCCTGCAGGAGGAGCACAGGGACTGAAGCTGACAGCTCTCACTTGGCCTGGTGGCTTGCTCACATGGTGAGGGGCCATTGCACCTTGTTGCTGTTAGATGGATGTGTGTTAGCAACCATGGTATCATTAAAAAGGAGGGAGTGAAAGGGGGAGATGAAAGCAGTTCCGGAGATGAGTTGAAAACATAGCCGCTGGTGTGCGGTGGAGCTGAGTTTGGATGTGGGTTCTGCCAGTTTGTTAGTGAGGTGGGTTCCCAACTAGAGAATGACTCTTGTAGAGCAGGGACTTTGTCTTGTTAAGTACCCCCATTACATGAAGGCACGATGGCTACCTAGTGGAGAATTGAACCTTGCCTTTCTCATCTGTAGAATGGAGCCAGATAGGACGACACCTTCCCTAGGGTTTGCTATGAGAACTAATTGAAGAAATGTTATGACTGGAGTAAGGACTCTGTGATGCCTTTGATAACAAATGGATAGACAGAAGGGAGGACAGTTTTTTCCAGGTTAAGAGACAGACCCCCAGATTACAAAGAAGCAATAGTACGAGCCAGAAGAGGGTCCTGTATTTAGCCAGCACTACAAGAGTGTTTTCACATTCATTTGCTCCTGACCCAGAGGCAGGAATCCCTGTCCTTGCTTTACAGGTGAGGAAACCGAGGTTGATGGAATAGTGCAAATGCTTGTAGCTATTTCTACAGACAAGGTAATACACACCAAAGCCCGAGCTAAAAAGCAGTATGAAATGGAACTGCAGGTCCTTCTGTGCTGTGGTTGGTGGCAGTGGAGATAAACAATAGAGGGTGCTAGGCAACAGAACTCACAGCACCCCTGCTTCTGCCCCCAGTGGCTCTCTTGGGTGGGTTGCTGTCGTACAGGAGTCCCGGCTCATCCTGTGTTGATATCCTGCTGTGGCTCAGGGCTTGCTGGACCTTCCATCCAAAGCTCCCCAGCTCCCCTCAGAGTGTTGCCCCTGGTGGAAGAGGACACCAGTTAACCCATTTCCAAGTTCCAGTTGTTACTCCCAAGCTCTCTGTTGCCTTCCAGAGGGTGAAAGGGGTAGTTTTGAGACTTCCATGAACATTGTATCTCTTTTCAATGCAGGGTTTCTACAACTACTTTTAACAGCCCGTAGTGTGAATTCTTAACTTTCTCTTGATGACTCAGTACATCTTTTGTTAGCTATACTCTCAGGTTCTTGATAGTTTGAGGCTGTTGTATCTGTTGGATATTTATATATTTTAAATTAATGTTGTTTGTTTCTTGTTAGGGAAATACATTTGCATTTTGCAAATTGATTTTGCACCCAGAAATATTTGCCAAACTTCTTACTAATTAAAAACTGCCCTAGTTGATTCTTTAGAAAGCATGGCATATACTGATAGGAGATACAATGAGCAATTTCATCTCTTTCTTTCTAATTCTCTTTTTCCTCCTAAGACTTCAGTATGGTAAATGAAAGTGTCCTATGGGCACTGTGCCTCTTGCTGGGGCTGTGTAGGAGCTATTCTAATTTGAAGATTAAATATAGATTGACTCTAGGTTTGTGGTAAATCACTGTGTCAGGTTGAATAACTCCCTTGCATTCCCAGTGTCTGGTTTTTAGTTCTTCTTAGTCATAGATGGAAGTAGGCATTTTACAAGATGCTTTTCCTACATCACTCTGAATGATCACATGATCTTTGCCCCCCTCTCTTGGCCTGATAAACAACCTTGATTTTTGCCTCTTTGGCATAAACCCACGTTGCGTCATCCTGCAGCATCTCTGCCGATGATCTTTTAGCATAGGATTGTAATGTGAGTTTCCAATGAAATTCCGGGTGGTTTACATATTCAAGCGTATTTATCAGACTTTGAGTGGTTTAACCTTTTTCTGGGCTGGAAGCAGTTGCTGAAGCAGGATGCTGTTCTTCATGGGGTGCTTGCTGGAGGTCACCAGTGGGGAAGAAAGCCAACCTGGAGGTCACGGGTGAGACACACAAGTGGAGGGTGGGGAAGAAAGCTAGCTCAGCCAAGGCTGCCAGGAACTTTCCAGCACTGGGAGACTCCCGCTGTGGAGGACAGAAATACCCAGAGACTGCCAGCTATCAATCCTGAGCGACGTGGGGAGAGCCAGCCATGCACATTGCATGAGAGGTCTGCCAACCCAGGACCCCAGACGGGGGAGATTCAGCCCCAAGTGAAACCCAATGCTTGTGGGCTGCAGTGGAGTCTCCTCCTGAGCCTGCCGCAGCTTCAGGCTGTGTGCTGGTGATACATCATTCCCCCCGTGGCCAGAGTCTGAGGAACTTGACTTCCTCCCACATCCATCCTCTTCTAGGGGGTGGCAGAGACTCTCTCCAGCATGTTTTTACAGGACCCCGCCCCCCAGTGACCCAGTACTGTGCCTGCTCCTGACCTCCCTCCCACACCCTCCTCCACTCCTCTGGGTAACTAGATAGGGCTGAGTTTCTCAGCTGGAATCCTCTCTTGGTCCTCTTTGCTAGATGTGCCAGGTCCTGTACTAATTTGGACCCTCTTTCTTAGTCACTGTAACAGCACTATGGGTGGTCCTTCCTACTTCTCCCAGATGAGGAAAAGCAAGACTTCTAGTTGATTATCTCCAAAGGTTTCGTTTTTCACAGTAAAATGATTTGCTTTTTACCTATTTAATCAAGTTTTCTTTAGGCTCCCCATTCTGTTTACTGAATCCACCTTCCTCTCTTATTGCTTCTCTTTGTTGCTTCATGTGTCAGAACTGGATCAGTTTGTGGAGACAGAGCCGCAAATAGAATGCTGAGCAGCTCCAGAGACCACTGCTAGCATCGGCCACACTGGACACTGGCTGGAGGCTTCTGTCTGGGCTGTGGTGTTGTATTTTTGTCCCGCTGGCTTGAGGAGTCAGCAGAGGCAGGAAACAAGGTGTCTGCAAAGAGCTTGACCAAGGGGAACTTGACCAAGGAACGGTTGCCTCAGGAATCAGGGAGAAAAGAGAGCATTTTTTTTGTTCTACCTGAAAACATGGGTGAGATAAGGGTGTTGTTTATCGAGGAGCAAGCACACATAGCACAGAGCCTGAGCATGCAGCCACCCTCAGCCTCCCTTAGAAGCAAGGTAGGGAAGGAGTCAGGCAAGAAACACCTATTATAGTCTCTGCAGCCAGTGGCCAGTGTTGGCTGGGAAGAGGCAGACAGGTGGGCGAGCAGACAGCAAGTTCGTCTTCTGAGGTCCATGCAGGCAGAGAGGAGATTTGGAGGAGTGGGGACTGAGCTGCACATTTGAGGGCTATTTGTATAGTGTGTATTTTATAGCTACCAAATGTATTTTATAGCTCCCAAATGTCTACCCAGATGTATTTTATAGCTATCAAATGTATTTTAAGCTGCCAGATGCCCGCCTTTCTAGGCAATTTCCCTTTGGTTTCTTCATTCAGCTGAGCTTCTTGCATTTGTCACCAGCTTTGCTCTGTTCTTGAAGAGGCTCTCTGGTCCTCGTTAGGTAAATGCACACTGCTGTCCTTTGCCCTGAGCTCATGTGAAGAACACAGCCATGCCCTGGCCACACTCATGGCTCCAAGGCTTTGAATGGGACCTGTCCCCAGGGGTCTCACTCACTGTGGTTTTTGTGGTTCCAGGGATCTTTAGCTGGGTTCTCTGGGTAACTAGGCTCCAGCCTCCCTGGAGGGCTGCAGACAGCCCTGCTCTTTCTAGTGTTTCCCAAGGCTCTCTGTATGAATCTGGGGGAAGGATGATCCTGCATTTAAATCAGGCCATTCCCATCTCTCCCTGAAAACAAGAACATTTGAGGCAGAAAAGGCCAAAGAGATTGTCGCATACACAGACTCAGCTGTCCAGTGCTACTTGCCAATCCAGCCGGGGTCAGGGCTGGAGACATAGGGCTCTGTGTTGGTCCCATCACCTTCCAGATGGTGTTCTGGTAAAATGCCCTGGCTTGTCTGTATCTTGTGCCCTCCCTGTATAACGGGCTGTGTGACAGTATAGTCTCATGCCATATGATACTTTGGGTAAAGATGGACGTCAGTGTCTTGTAGATTACAGTGAGGCAGAGTATACATTGTCACTGCAGGAGGTAACAGTTATGTGTGTGTTACTGCTGTCAGACTTTGCAGCGGAACAGATGTGATGACGATAGTTCATGTGTTTATGCCTTAAGCTTTAGCAAAGTATTTAAAAAGTAAAATAATAATGATGATAATAAGGAGGCCCAGGTACAATAGCTCATGCCTGCCACACCGGCACTAGCAACTTAAGGTGGTAGAGTCAGGAGTTCGTGGTCATCACTGGCTACATAGTGAGTATGAGGCTAGCCTGGGAGACAAGAGGCCCTGCCTCAAAAATGAACAAATAAAACGCAACAACCTCTACTACCAGTTAAACACACACACACACACACACACACACGACTAGAGAAATGGCTCAGGGGTTAAGAACGTTAGCTGTTCTTGCAGAAGACCTGGGTTCAGTCCCTAGCACCCACATGGTGGCTCATTACCACCTGTAACTCCAGTTTCACAGGACCTGATACCCTTTTCTGGCCTCCAGGGTACACACATACATGGTACACATCCATACACATCAAATAAATACTTTAAACATTATAACCAGTCTTAGAGACTTCCTGTATAGTATTCTTGGAGTCTGTGGCAGTGATGAGGCCTTTCCCTAGATAGACTTTACAGCCAATGACACAGAGTAGCCACTGCCCTATAGGATCTACCCACTGTAAGAGCAGGAACAGGAGACACATTTTTATCGTTTCACACATTTTGGCTGCTCATTTTCTATATCTGGATGCTTTTTGATTCATTCATTCATTCATTCATTTGCTTATGATGCATTTTTCTCCTTAAAAATGTTTTTTTGAGTTTTGCAATTTTACCTGTATGTCTGTCCATGTGTGCAGTACTAGAGGAGGCCAGAAGAGGTCATTGAATCCCTTGGGACTGGAGTTGCTGAAGGTTGTGAGCCATGTGGGTGTTGGGACTTGAACCCAGGTGCCCTGCAAGAGCAACCAATGCTCTTCACTGCTGAGCCATCTTTCCAGTTCCTCTTTATGATTTTTTTTAAAGCTAGAGCTCACTCTGTAGCCCAGGATGATCTGGAACTTGCTCTGTAGCTCAGGCTGCCCCCGCCCCGCCTCAGCTTTCCAAGTGCTAGGATTCCAGGTGTGCAGCCACCAGCCACATTAGCTTAGACATGTCCAGATGTGAATACTTAGAGTTGTGTCCCTATCACCGGTGGTATTTGGAACACTCCAGGCTGTGCTGATTTGTAGCCAGGGGCAACGGTTCGTGACACATAGCCTGGGTTGCTGCAGCCTCTGCCACTCTGGTGTGCTTGTGCAGCAATGGAACTGCTTTCCAACGTGTGTCTCACAATGAATTCTGTCACATCCCTGTCGCTCAGTGACGCCCAACAATTTACTGCCAGGATCGTTTATGAGTATTAAATGGGTCATGGAGCTTGAGAGAATTGATGTTTGAAAAGCATCTACAACAGGGGCATAAGTATATTAAATAAGCTTATTAGTAAACAGCTGCATGGGACACTCCCTCCCCTCCCACAGGAAGTCAGCCATCATTTTGTTGGGCTTTTAATTTGTAGAGGTATGGTCCTGTCCCTGAATGTCAGAAAAAATGCCATTAGTGTTACCTGTGGGGAAGCAGCTCGGAGACCGTGAGCTGCTGGGGAGAATCCTAGTGACTGTTGCTGAGACTTCCCTAGGGGAAGGTTCTAGGAAGGCATGCTGGAGCCTAGGGGCGTGTGGGTTTGGTGGTCATCAGTGGGGTTTCTGAGTCTTTTCCTGGACATGTTTGACTGAGTGTATGCCTGTGCATGGTGGTGCCCACTGAGACCAGACAGAAAGCATCAAATCCCCTGGAAATGGATGGTTGTGAGCCTGTATGGGTGCTGGGAAGCCTCTGGAAGAGCAGTAAGTGCTTTTAACCACTGAGACACCTCTCCAGGCTCCCTCCAATCTTTAGCTTGCAAGGAAGCATTTTAATCTCCTTGGCCCCAGTTTCCTGATCTGGAAATGGGACACAACAGTGGTACTCATCTGACAGTATTATTGAGTGCCTAGTGTCCCAGGCCTGCTCTGCCTCCCTGCCCCCCACCACAATCTGACCATTCTCTATTTTATTGTCTGCACAACCCTCAACAACCTATAGGATGGGAACATTTCTTCTGGCATCCCTTCATCTGTAGTGACTTTATTAGCAGCCCCCCTCAACAACCTATAGGATGGGAACATATCTTCTGGCATCCCTTCATCTGTAGTGACTTTATTAGCAGCCCCCCTCAACAACCTATAGGATGGGAACATATCTTCTGGCATCCCTTCATCTGTAGTGACTTTATTAGCAGCCGGCGCCTAGTAGGTGCACAACAGAAACATACCCAATGCAAGCTGAAAGGTAACAGGTCTCTGCTTAATGTAGGGCTGGTACTAGACCACTCAGACTGTGGAGCTGAATGGCCGGTAGTAGGAAACCCTGGACAGAGCCAAGCTGTCTTCACTATTGCTTCAGGAGCTTAATAAATATTTGTCGGTAACTTATCGATTGATTCTCACAGAGCCTGGCACCGGGCTTGACTGAGGCCCTCCATTAGCAAGTCAGGAACATGAGATAGAGATAGATGGTGTTTCCTCCCGTGGTTTCTCCTGTAGGGGGCTGGGTGAATAGTAGGCTTTGCCCAGCCACAGCTCTGTCCAACTGAATGAAGATAAAAGGCAAGGCAGCTGGAGAACAAAATGTCACTGTGATTGCCAATCAGCATGGCTCGAGAGTGAGTGTGGCTTGAAGGCAGAGCTGGCTGGGTTCCTGCCCAGGTGCAGTGGTGCTGAGTACTAGCCGGGCCGTCCCTCTTTCCTTGGGGAGAGTCTAGCAGCCTGGAGGCTGCCCACCAGGCTAGCGCTGGCTGGATCTGTTTGCACAATTCCTTTTAGAACTGTGTGAACGTGTGCATGAGTGTGTGTGTGTGTGTGTGTGTGTGTGCATATGTCCAGTTCTGTGGAAAGAGGTAGAAAAGACAGTTAAGATTAGCTAGGGCAGGGAGGCGTGGCAGTTGAGAGTGTCGGGTACTGGCTTATTATCTATGTAAGCCGAGGAGGATGGAAGAAACAGGGTCACTGGCCTTTTGGGGCTCCCACCCCATTGACAGAGGCAAGGAGCCGAGCTCTGGGCACTGAACAGTAGGGCCTTCCCTTCCTGAGGTCATCCTGTTTGCCCAGGCACTCTGGGAGGGGAGCATTGAGGCTGAAGGCTCTGGCTGACATACCTGAGCAACCAGCAGACTTTGGAAACCTGTTGTGGAAAGCCAGGCAAGGGGAGACTGGTGTGGAGAGAGGGAAGCAGGGCAGCTCTTAGGAAGCAGTGCGTGAGCACTGGGCAGGCGGCATGGTTGTCACCTGCTGTCATTGTTGGAGGCGGCGCTGAAGCTGTGTTCGTGACTAGCTCAGACTAGCTCGCTGTGCTTGTCTTGTTCCTCATTGTGGGGACTCAGTCCTGGGGTTTTGGTTTTGCACTTAGGGTAGAAGAAACACTCTCCTCATGGGTGGAGCCTCTGCAGGGAATTCCGAGTTCTGCAGGCACAGTGCTGTTTGCCCACTTGGGGGAGCTAGGAGCGGTGCATTCTCTCTCTCTCTCTCTCTCTCTCTCTCTCTCTCTCTCTCTCTCTCT
>LOJH01000392.1:19914-53097 GCA_001685095.1 Ellobius talpinus | reverse complement strand
CTCTCTCGGAGCATATGCGGGAGTGTGCTCAGTGAGTGCAGTCTGCAGGGCTGCCGTGGGCTGGACAAATGGACTTGGGCCCCTGAGATGTATGGTAGCTATCCAGAGACATCCTTCCTGCACTTCCGTCCCCATAGGTGACAGGTGGCAGCATCCCACTGATTGTCAAACCTGTTCCCTGCACTCTCCCTGCCCCAACTTTAGCATAGACCTCATTGTCTCTCCACAGGACCCCTGATACCTGCCCCACTGCCTCCCAAAGCCCATTGTTATCACCTGAATATTCCAGGGTAGAATCTGGCCATTTCACCTCCTGTTCCAAACCCAGGGATGATGTCTAAGGCCATTATAAGGAATGAGCCCTTGACTGAACCATCTGTGATAAATGCACTGGCAGGTGATGAGAGTCAATGTCAGAATCACATGGGCGTCATGCACAGTGTCCCGGTTAGTTTTGTCAGTTTGACATACGCCAGAGTCATCCAGGAAGAGGGACTGCCAATGAGAAAGTGCCTATGTCAGTTTGCCATAAGCAAGCCTGTGGAGGCATTTTCTTAATTGATTGATATGGGAGAGCCCAGCCCAATGTGGGTGGTGCCACCCTGGCCGGGTGGTCCTGGGTGTCTGAGAAAGTAGGCTGAACAAGCCACGGGAAGCAAGCCAGCAAACAGCATTCCTTCATGGCGTCTGTTCTAGTCCTGTGTCCAGGTTCCCATCCTGAGTTCTTGCCCTGGTTCCCTCAGTGATGGATTCCAAGCTGTAAGCTGAAATAAACTCTTTCCTCCCTAAGTGTTTTATCACAGAAATAGAAACTTAACAAGGACAGAAATCATAGACAGCAGGGTACACTGGTCACAGCGTGGCTTGGGCCCACTCTGACCAGGCTGCTTGGTAGCCATGCACAGGAGGAGAAAGTGCTTAACCCATCTACTCAGTGCCCTCACCTGTGGAACAAGACAGAGTCTATGCCTCATGGCGCTGGATGGGTGTGGTAGGCGCTCTGCTGTCTACACTGCCAGCACGTGCTGGAGACAAGAAGCACTTGTGTTAGCGCTGATCCAGCCACGTGACACATAGACACAGCTGCTTTCTCCTGCTTTCCAGAAGTAGGACTCAGGGTATGTGTGTCCTCTTCCAGGAAGCCCACCCTGATCACTCAGCCTGGGTCAGAGTCTTCTCTGGCCTTACAGCACCCCTGAACCTGTATCTGCCACACACATTATTTCTTACTGTTGCCATCTGTCTCCCTAGGGTATGAGCCGTCTGAGGATGCAGGGCTGTGACCGGCCCCTTGTTATATGTTTGACATCCATCACAGTGCAGGAAAGATAGTAATAGTTAGGAGATTGTTTAAGAAATGGATGAGTGAGTGAATGTGGGAAGGTGAGCAGGACTTTGAAGCTTAAGACTTCCTTGAGTAGACGAGGAGATGGGCCATTCCAGGTGGAGGGGGCAGAGCACTGTCTAGGGTTGAGGGATTGGAAGGGTGTACCCCATCAAGGGTGTATGATAAGGTGCCCCTCAGAGGGTGACTTGGGAACTTAGCAGGAAGTAATGAAGGGGAACAAGATGGGACAGGCTGGGACACTTTGTGTAGTGAAAGGAGTGTGGCTGTGATGGAGTGGGCATAATGGAGGGAGGGAGGGGCTGAGGAGGAGTCCTTCATGTCTGTCTGACCCGATGGATCTGCTGAACACCTCTGTCACACCATGGATTGTTCATGAGTTGACAGGAGTAACTGACTCCTTCTAAGGCCAGGCTGTAGTGTTTCAGAGGTGAAAGTTGGAGGTTCGCTTGTGTGGTTGATTTTTGAAAAAAAAATCTTTGTGTGCACAGCACAGAGATGTGCTGTTTGCTCCTCCCCTTTAACTTCCTCAGCACAGAGGGTTGCAGGCATAGTGTACTGTGCATGCTGATGAGGTGTCCTAGCAACTGTCCCTCAGTTTCTGCAGGAGTGAAAATTATATAGCGTCCCCCTCAGGTGAACTCTCTCCCCCAACTTGCCTCCTCTGTGGAGGCCTTGGATGGAGTAGTCAGATGCCAATACAGGCCTTTTGATGGGAGACTTCCCTCTGCAGTTTTTGGGACCAGATGGAATCCTGCTTATCTGAAAGCAGTAGGAAAGACAGTGTGTGGGCCAGCTGAGGCTCACAGAGGTTGGATAGGGGTTGGAGGTTGTTTCTAGGTATCACGGGATTCTGTGCACTGTGGACCCTGTACAGCCATGGCCTGCAGTCCTGACAGGTGATAAAATAGACAAGTAACGAGGACACGGAGGGGACAGTGCGAATGGAGACTCAGAGACTGGATGACTCACTGCAGTGCACAGCTAATGAGGAGCCAGGCTAGCATTTGAACTGGGATCTCCTGGCCCTCTGATGCCACATGCCTGGTGCAGCATGGGAATGGCCACGTTTAGCCGATCCTTCTAGGTGGGAAGTCAGGCCACTTTCATCCATCTAACTCTTTCGGAACGATGAAAAAGTGGGTGCTTGCAGGAGCTGTGTGTTGCCCATCCCTTGAGCTCCAGCCTGGATACTTGATTCTGGGAGAGCCTGATGTTGCTTGTTCCCTGATACTTTCGTTAGAGGCAGGTAGGAGAAAAAAGTCTGCACAGACCAAGTAAAACCAAATACTGAGCATTGGGTAGATGTGCAGCCTTGAGGTGAGTGACAGACACGGAAAGATACAGGCTTTGGACTGACACTGGGCTGGCTTGTTCTGTTGGTGTCAAGAGCTAAGGGTGACTTCAGTGGCCAGTCCCATGCTTTTCTGTGACTGGTTTGGGGAGAAAGTCCCGCAGAAGTGCTCATTTTTGCTGAATGTGCCAAGTCCTTTTTTTATCTCAGATACAGAGCTGTGTGTCGGGCTCTGAATGCCACTCTGAGAACACTTGTTTTCAAGTTGAGCATCTCCACATCCGTGTTTCCTGGGGTAATTGCCCTCATCAGTCTCGCCAGCATCACCTGACCCAAGGCTGGGTGATAATGGTGTGTGCTGAGCATCTACTGGGAGTTGGGCATGATGCTGAGCATTTTGAGTGTCTGTGCTCTGAGCAACTCTGTGAAGTTGGGATTGATGCTATCACATCTGTGAGATGAGCTGGAAGAGTTGCAGCATCAGGACGTGTCACCTCAAAGGTTTGCGTGTTAAGACTTGGCCCCAGCCTGTGCTGCTGTTGGGAGTCGCAGAACCTTTGGGAGTTGGAACCTGATGAGAGGATGTTAGGCTATCACGGGACATGCTCTTGAAGAGACAGTAGGACCCCAAGCCCTTCCTCTCCGTCGCTGCTTCCTGGCTGCTATGAGGTGAACAGATGGTGACTGTGAAGTGACAGTTTGTGTTCCTGTCATGATGTACAGTGTCAATACAGGTCCAAAGCAGCAGGGCCAAATGACCATGGACCAAGGCCTCTGTGAGCCAAAATATCCCTTGTTCACTTTAAGTTGACTGTCCCTGCTGTTGTGCCATAGTCACAGAAAACTAACTAACATAGAGTAAGTTTTCCAGGGCATATCCTCTGTTGGTGGCGGTGCTAACACTGGAGCCCAGGTCTCCTGACTTCTAAGGCCACTCTTGCGCTTTTTCTCCCAGGTGTGCCAAGTAAAGTTTGGAGTTCAGAACATAGGCTCTGTGAGGCTGTCCTGGGTACCATTTACTTGCTTGCCTGGTCCATAGCCAGCTCTCTCCTGCTATGGCTGTCTCCATCCTTAGCTCCATGTTTCTGTTGCCTGCATGGCTTCTCACCTTTCTGCCCACTTACACCCCATGGTTCCATTTTACTGCATACTTCAAGTGATATTAAAAATATTTTTATTGTGATGAAATTGGTACAAAGTGGGTGAATGTTGTCAAATGGACCACAGCTGCACTTACAGCACCCAGGAGGCTAAGACAGGAGGATCATGAGTTTGAGGACAACCTACAGTAGAGTAATAAGATAACGACCCCCAGCTAAAAAATGATAAATGTATGGGTCACCAAAACTGCTTAAAACCAATGAAAAGCACAGATGAAGGCTCCTGCCAGGTGTCCCCTGCCATGGCCCTGCAAGACAGGCAGATTCTACTTGTTGGGGTTGGGAAGAGCCGCAAGTATGCATTAGGCTTGGGCAAGTGCTGGTTGCCCAGATGTGGGGACTAGAATAAGAGCAAACACAATTTTATCACACATGGCAGACCCTGTGGGGAACTAAGGATCCATTTACATCCAGGCAGCCCTTCAAGACCTGTTATCCTGATGCTCCCCCCGTCTCCCCGCAGTAAGGGCTTCCCTCTCCAGTGCCAGGGAAGTGACAGTGAGAAGACCATTGACTGCTCAGCTCTCTGCTCCTGTCAGCCTTTCCATCCCTCTGCGCCTGCTTGCTGAATCCCTGCTCTGCCCATCCACTCCTGCTCTGGCCCCTGGGCTCCCTGCAGGAGATGGGAAGGCTCCTGCATCCAGGCCAGATTCTAACTGGCTGTCATTGCTGCTCTGTGACTTCTCTTGCCCCACGGTTCCTGTTGTCCCTTGGCTTCTAGGCTTGCAACGCCTTTAGTTCTAACCCTTGTGGGTCCTTGATATCTTTATCCTCTCTTCTGCTGTCCCATGAGATTTTTCATTTTGGATGCCTGCTGACTGTGCTGTCATGGTCTGTGGCCCTGTGGCTCTGCAGCCTCACAGCTTTGCATTTCTGATCTGGTTTTCCCTCGTGTTGGGTTTTGTTAGCCAAGGACCACTTGGGCACACAGTTTATCCCAGCCACACCATATAGAACCAGTGGATGACTGTGACTGGCACTGTCCCCAGTGACTAGGGTGACAGAGCTATGTACTAGGCTGTCTTCCAGAAGAGCCTTTTGACCAACAGGCCTCATTGAGTCTTTAGATTATAGCAGTAGAGACTATTTCAACACCACTCTCCACTTGGTGTTGGAGACCATTCTGAGTGATGAAATACAAGAACAGATTAGACAAGAGGTTCTGCCTGCCTAGGGCTTTGTTCCTGGAAGTGTGCATGTGCCTGCAGGGTTTAGGCATGAGAAGGAGCCTGCAGTTAGTGTACAGTATAGTACTTGGGAGTGAGTAGCATGAATACAGGAGGGTCCCTCACATGAATAAATGCGTGGACTGGGGCTGTGAAGTACATGACAGCAAGGACTTGGGTCCCTGTGCTTAGAAATCTCACAGAGAGTATCCGAGGAGCCTCTCCCCAGCTCCTACCCAAAGAGCATTTCTCTAGAGAATGTTCCAAAGCAGCAGGGCTGAGTATCCTCTAGGGAGTCATTAAGAAAGGTAAGTTCCTATGTCCCACTTAATCTTGCAAGAGGTCAGCAGGTGCCACCAAGGACCCTGGGAGATAATAAAGGGTCAGAGGTCCTCTAAAAGCAGTCCAAGCAAGCTTGGGAAGCCCCTTCCTCATCCTTCAAGTCCAGTTCTACCTGCCTTTCTAGGGTCCCAGAGACTGCTTGAAGAGCAGAGTTATTTCCCTGGGGCCAGAAATATGGCGATTGTTGTCAGAATGGCAGAGGTGAGGACAGAAGGGTCCCTTTACTCAGAGAGTGAGAGGTGGGCGTTTGGATTGAGCGAAGCCTGGAGGTATACTCCTGAAGGAGAATGTTCTGGAAAGAGGCATTAGAAAGACCCTGGGATGGAGGTAGTTTGGAATGTTCTAGAGAGAGTAAGAAGGCCTAAGTGAGTAAGTAACGGTGACTGGGAGAGAGCAGGCCTGCTGTGGAGGATGTGCTTGGCTGTTGTGATGTCTTGACTTTAGTTCAGATGACCCTGAGAGCTGCTGGGGAACTCTGGGCCACCGGCATCAGGACCAAAGGTGGTGTGAAAAGCATCACTCTGGTGCTATTCATCTGGAGCAGTGAAGAAAGGAGGCATAGAGTGGCAGAGTGACACTAGCAATGACGGCCAGGCAGTCAGGTCAGAGACCATCATGTGACCAGAGGCCGTGAGAAGTGGTGGGCTTCTGACATTTCTGTAGGCAGAACGGGCTAGCATGGCCACCTCTCTGAGACACCTGCCCTCTCCTGGCTGGAGTAAGGAGTAGGGTAGGGCACCCATACTGAGGGTGCCCGGCAGGTTAGACCACCCTCCCCCTTGCAGCCTGTGCCTCTATTCCTGTGTGCTATCCCTGCCAGCATTCTGAAGGAGACATCTCGTTGCCAGATGCTGTCATGGAAACGAAGGGATGGGGATGGGAGAGACGTCATTTCCTTGCTCACCCTGTGGCCCACTCTCCCCAGCTCATTGTATCAGGTGACAGCTCCGAGGAACCAAGTTAGGGCGGGCACATGGAGTTAGGGAGAAGACAAAGGCTGCTGACTGAACTGGGGAGCCTCCCATGAGGTCAGGCATAGCTTTGCCGTAGACTTTCCAGGACTCAGGCAGACTGGTGCCAGGATGTGACTCACCTGGTGACCCTTGCACATCTGCCATTGCTCCTGTGCTCAGTAAGAGCCACTTCCCTTGGACACCTTCAACATGTCATCGAATCAGAGTTTCTGATCATCCAGTGCCCTCGTCACGGTGTGTGGACAGGAGCTGTGCTGTGCCGTTGCCTGGTCCCCTCAGCCAAGCGTCCTTCTGTACCTCATTCTTTTCTGGCACCTTCTGCTGACAAGTGTTTCCCCTTCTCTAGGCCGACCCACCGCCCAGCTTTGCTGCGTCCTTCCTATGTGTGTCAGTTGTTTACTTAGGAAGCCAGCTTCGAGCTTTGTATCCCCAAAACTTAGCAGAAGGACACCCCCCGTCCCCCCATGGTTTCTGCTTCCAGTTCCTGCCTTGGGCTTTGACAAGCTGTGGGAGGACTTCTCATCTTCCATCTCAGGTCTTCAGGCTTGACTGGAAGTACCTTTGCTCCAGATCGTCTCATTAACCCTGAGGGATTCTCTTAATTGCATTTATTGACTCACCTGAGAGGTGAGTGGCACTATTACTATTTCAAGGCTAGGTCCTGGACCAGATGAAGAGGTGAAAGGGGCCTGGGCACCAGCATTTGATGCTCTCTGCTTCTGACTGTGATCCGATGTGGCTGCTGCTGCAAGCCCCTGAAGCCTTGACTCCCTGCCATGGTGGTCTTCACTGTTATGCCCAGTCCGTGAGGATCCCAAAAGACCACCAGGGAGACCGACTCACCGAAATGCAAAAAGCAAGGTTTATTGTGTGTGTTACAAGCTGGCAGGGACCTCATCAGCAGCGCAGCTAGAGGAGGTACCCCACCCTTCTAGAGAGTACTATTTAAAGGCAAAACCCAGAAAAGTTACATCAGCATGGTGCAGGGTGATAGGTTCAATCCCGATTGGCTTGTGTCTAGGGACTTTTCAGAAATTTTATTTTCAAACCTCGCCTGTTGCTTGTCAAGTTTTCTTATTGGCTGACCTTCAGGTGGGAACATTCTGTGGTTACCTGTACTTTCCAGATGGCTACCCTGTTACTTTTGCTCCTAACCATTTCTGAGGACTGGAATGTTTTATGGGAAATAGCTTACACAAGACACAAGGTGGAGGCGGAGGACAAAATGGAGGAACTTTGGTTCTTCATGCACCTTGGACTGGGGACTGAAATAAACCCCCTTCTTCCTTAAGTTACTTTGTCAGGATGTTTTATTGCGGCAACAGGGAGTTAAAAAAAAAAAACAAGACAATCAGGAAGCAGAGAGACAAGAGCAAGTCTCCCCATGAAAAGTTTTACTGCTCCTCCCTCTTTCCCTTTTTGTTCAGACCCAATATCAGCCATGGGATGGTGCCACACACATTTCCTCCTCTGCCAGACCTCTCTGGAAACATCCACAGACACTCTCAAAGGAATGTCTCCTAGGCAACTCCACATCCATCCAGTTTAATAGTCAAGATCACCATCACACTAACCTTTCAAAACTCCACAACAGAGGCGGGGGAGGGGGCTCCACCACAGGCTTTGTTTATGAGTTGATCCTTTCTCAGTGAGGTGGAACAAATATTCCAAATCTAATCCCCCCTTCCTTTCGGGGAGATGGTGCCAGCCTTACACTAGGTCCTTTCTAGGCACTAGGGGGACAAAGGGAACAAGTGCAATTTGTGCTTCTGGGTTTGCTGCTTGATGGGACAGACAAATCTAACGTGCACCATCTCCATAGTCTCCTCATGACAAGCTTTGTGTTATGGTCCAGAGGAATGAAGGGCTGTAGAGTCTGGGGCTTGTAGCTCAGCCCGAGGAACCTGAGCACACTCCCTGGGGGACCTGGGGTGTCTCAGAAGGTGAAAGGAGCACAGTGGCTGACAGAGTGTGGTATGTCTAAGACATCAGAAGAAATGAGGCTGTGCTGGAATCAGGGTTGCGGGCAGAGAGTGCAGGAGAGCAAACCTAGAGAGATGAGCTAGGACCTGCCACTGCTGAACTCAGAATTAAGGCTGTGCCATCCTCTCTCCTGGTCTAACCTACAATCTCTCCATTGCAGTGAGTTTGGGAGCCACCCAGTTTTATGCATTGGTTAAGGATCCCTTCACAAGACCTGTGTCTTGAAGGCTTGTTCTATAAACTATGATGCCTTTGGGAAGTGGCAGAACCTTTAAGGCCTAGGGAGATGTGTAGGCCATTTAGCAGCTATCCCTCAGAGGGGATTGAGGGACCATGGCAGCGTTCCCTCCTTTCTGTTTTGCTTCCTGGGCAAGGGTTAATGTGTCTATACTGCCACGTGTTCCAGCCTTCAGCATCATCTTAGGCCCAAAGCATCCGCACCAGCTGCATCTGATTGGAACTTCAAAGCTATGAGCCCAAATTCACCTTCCTCTGTGTTGGTGGGTGATGGATTACAGGTATGAGTGAGGAAGAAGAGGGAGAAGTAGGGTCCTGAGATGCCTTTTGTGGCTTCCAGAGAGTCTTCTAGAAGTGACCTGGAGCAGTGTTTCCCACAGCCGCTCTGGGACTCATGAGTGGAAAAGGGTTCCCTGTTGAATAAAACAGCCTGGAAATATTCCTCTCAGAGTCCCCTGATCTCACTGAGAGTGCGACCTGGCTGGACAGAGCTTGGCTTTGAATTTCGGCTCTACCATGTGTCATTCATTGACACATGGTAGTGAAACTTTTCTTTGACTGACTCTTCTTGTCTGTAAAATGGGAACAATGGCAGTACTGTTGACATAAAGTTATGAGAATTTATGAAACCGTACACAGCAGGAAATGTTCAAGGACAGCTATCAGGTCACTGTTTGTTAAATGTGGCATTTTTTATTTTAAAAATTCATTTAGAATACATAAATTATGTTTTATCTCTAAAGGTTCTGAGAAGTGCTGTCATAAAACTATTTTGCTTTACTTGACCATGTTTTTCTGAAATCTATTTTGATTGTTTCCTACTGTATAATATAGGGGGTGGTCCTGGGAATTCACACTCTGTGATGCTCATTTGGGGAGACAATAAAGCTTTGAAACAGTCTGGGGAGGCCATTGTCTTTGGGTCCGGATTCAGCCCAAATGGGTGTCGTGTTTCATCCTTGATTCCCCCCTCTCTTTCCCCTTTTCTAGAGACTGTCACTAGAGAAGAAAGGCATGACGTAACTGTTGCCAGAATTATTAGCTCTGAGGGCCTGAAGGGGAGATTCTGAGTTCTAGTTCGGTCCTGAGGAAACTCCTACAAATTCTTCAATACCCTAGCCCAGTGCTAACTCTTATTTGCAGTTTCACGTCTTACTTAGGCAGAATTAATTGGCCTTCCTTGCCCAAGAAATCTCAAGGCCTCTGGCACAGTCTCAACAGCGCTACATTGAACCAGCCACATGATTGCCATCCTGACTGGACCATGAACTCCACAGGGCAGATGGATGGTGTTATTCTAAGGATCTCAGCCAGCTCTTGATGGAGAACAGATTTTGTTGCCCTCCAGGGACAGCTCATGTCTTAACTGGAGGTCAGAATGAGGGGCAAGCTCAGAATACCCTGGGCCTTGAAGAGCCATCCTCTGTCTTGTGGCCCTGAGGAAAGGAGCACAACCTTGAAGTGTGTCACCCTTGGCAGGAGGTATGCCCCAGTGGGGCTGCCCTCAGCCTAGGCTTGTGTAGGATGGAGAACATCAACTGTGCGACTATGAGCAGAGACACCAAGATGAGAAGAAAAGCCATTTCCATCTTCCCCGAAGCTCGTGTGCCTTGAGCCCTAAGTCTGGGAGCTTGTCTGAGCCAGGTGGAGTTCCATGGAGGTTCAGTCCCAGGGATGACATGGTCTCCTGTGTTGAGGACTGCGTTGGGCCTTGTGGACAGGAACCTAGCCCATCCAATGGGCTCTCAGATCAATGCAGAATCCTGAGAGACAACTCCACAAGCCCAAAGCCCAAGGATTGACCCAGGGCTTTCCAAAGCCCAATAGTTGTGGGTGATTCAGGAAACAATATGGAGTCTGGGAAGCTCCTGGCTTGTAGATGCCCTTCTGACTACTCTTTCCATCCCAGCATGCAGACAGGAGCTATGCCTGGTTCCAGTGCATTTAGTTATAGTTGTCTGCATGAACCTGGGGGAGGGGGTCATTTACTTAAGCAAAGGCAACCTACCTGTGGCTATACCACCAGGACTATAGCACCCCCCCAAGCACCCATTAGCTGGTGGTCAGTTCTGAGGGATTGTGAGGCCTTAATAAACACAGACCCAACCATCTGAACTGTTGATGGATTTAGTTTTAAATAGGTCTTAGTACCATTTTCTTGAGGCCCATTCAGTATGGCATCCACCAGAACAACATTCCTTTATATAATGGAATAATAGTTTATCACCTGGCTATGTCAGTTTTATACCATTCATCCATCCACTGATGGACATTTGGATCATCCCTACTTGGTCGTCATGGACAGTGCTGCTATGAATGAGTTTTGGTACAAGCCTGTGCTTTTCAGTGGAATTTCTGGGGCACTTAGGCTTAGCGTAGCTGATGTTTTCATGGGCCGGCAAGTGTTCCAAGGTGGATGTGCCATTTTGCAGTTCTGTTCGCCCTTTGTGAAGGTTCCATATCTCCACGTGCTCCCTGCTTGCTGCCGTTGGCCACTCTGTGTGCGGTGCTGGTTTGCAATGGTGGCTAGTGATACGGGGCATCATTTCATGCGATAAGGGTGATGTACACCATCTTCACTGGAGAAGTGTCCATTCAGATCTTCTTCTCATTCCTTTCTGGGTAGTGTGTCCTTTAATGGTTGACATATAAATGTGCCTTCCAGTTTCTATGTTGTGACACCTTCGTTCCTTTGCCTGTACCTTTCCGTGTCCCTTAGAGTGGAGACAGAGTGTGTGAGGGGCCTGACTCAACAGGCATCTGTCATCACTGATGGAACATTCTTTAATTCTCAGACATTTCAGGTTGGATCAGCTATCTCATGGCACCTAGTTTGGTCCTCTGCTACCTGCCCATTTCCTAGATGAAGCAGTTTAGGCTGGGGATGGAAATTCAGTGACTCCCAGTGTTCAGAAATGGTTCGAAGAGATCTGGAGTAACTTGGCTGTTTGCCTCGGATAGAGGCCTCCCTCTTTGTACCTCATCTGTACGATATAAAGTCGGGAGTTCATCACATGAGCAACCTGATGGAGCCCCTCTGCTGCAGACGTAGGTGAAGTGCCACCTTTCCACTTCCTGCTCAGCCCCACCCCCAGCTAGGTGCTCCTCTCTGCACTTTGTTCAGATATAGAAATTGGCATGCCAGCTAAAGTTCCTTCCTGAGCTCATGTCTTTGATTTGAGCGACTTCTAGTCCTAGTGCCTGCCATCTGTCTTCTCCACTGCCACTCCCTGTGTCCCAGGACACACCCAGGCTTGAGAACATCCTGAGCCCTTTCTTCTCTCACTCCCAGTGCTCATCCTTGATCTTCGGTTTGGAATTCTAGTACCTGCAGAGGAAACCTGAGGAAGAGGGGAGGTCTGCCCCCAGCCTGCATCCCCGTTGTTCCCATCTTGAGACACTGTGTCCACCCATCATAAAGCTCCGATGCCACCATGCCCAGCCCAGCCCACCTTTGCAAAACTCCCTAGGCTGAGTTAACTGAGTCCTGGGTCTGTGGAAGACGTTATGGAGGTCAATGTGTCTGTACTTATATGATGGGACTGGGGAGGGCTGGCCTGATCCAAAGCAATCTTCAGGCAGGAGTAGGATACTGGGTGTGTCTAGAGGTAGCAGGGATGGGGGCTGCCCCAGCTTTCAGGGGAGGGTGCTTCTGACCACTAGTGAACTCAGACTGGGGGCTTCTGAGCTTCTGCCCAGAGCCTTCCCTGAAAGATTTACCTGGTCCCAGAGTTCCAGATGCACAGGGAGAGGGACTGAGACTAGACCAACCCAAAGGTGTGTGTGTACATGTATGTTCACACACACACACACACACACACACACATGTATACAATACTCCCTCACAGGTCTAGGTACTCTGCTCCCCTTTCTGTGTCCAGGGCTAGAGATTTCAAAGATCTTCTGATGAAACCAAGAGGATGCACCCACCCTGTAGCTCAAAGAGGCCAAAAGGCATCAATGGAGCTTGTATTTCCCAGAGCTAGGGCATATATGCTGCCTAGTCTCCAGGGCCTCACAGGACGCAGCCATGCTCCTGCCTGGGTGCTGACGAACAGACACTTAACTTCCAGTAGATTGGGATCCAGAGGGCTGGAGTACAGAGATTAGAACACAGAGAACTGGGGTGCAGCTCAGTGACAGCAGTTGCCTAGCAGCTAGGCCTGTACTCCACCCCAGCATAAAGGTGGTAAGTAAATTAACTGTTTAATCAAGATAAAATCCAATAGTCCTGACCACAGCCAATCTCCCACCAGAATCCACTATAACTCACAAGCTAATTGGTAATCTAATGGTAGCAGTCCCACTCAGCTTTCTGACCAGCGCTGCTGCAAGTGCTGTATTGCATGCATGAATCCCAGTCTTCACACAACCTACAAGACAGATACAGTTACTGTCCCCATTGTACGGATGAAGAAATTGAGGCACAGAGAGATTGCATAACTTCCTCCAAGTCACACAGCTCAGAAGGAGCCCCAGTTCACCCTGAACATAAGCTGTTTAGTTTTGCTGAATGTCACCCCTTTTCTTAAACAGGCAGGGGAAGTGCTGCCTCCTGCCTTGCCTGTGTCTGAGGCCAGCTTTCTCCAGATGGATACACATGGTTCCCAGAACAACAGCCCTTCTCCAGAAAGCTTTGTCTGGTTCTTCAGAGGAGTTGATGGCTTCTTCTCTGCCCACCACCACACTGGGCACTGCAGACAGTTTGTGTACTGGGACCTTTGGAGCAGTAACAGTCTCATCTGCTTCTCTGTCCCTCCTGGCACCTGCCGTGAGCCTGCTGACTGTGAGACTGGTACCCCCGAAGTGTTTACTGGATGGACACTTAGCTCTGGCCCCCCATGCAGTGGACCTGCTAGTCTAGGGTTGGATGTGTTTAGTACCATGTGGCAGGCTGAACCTCTGCCCTCATCCTGCCACCCTCTGGGGGTTTCCTTCTCTACCCAGCTTCCCTGCAGCTTTCAGGACAGCAGAGCCTGGGTCCTGGCCCCTCCCAAGAAAGACCTAGCCCAATTTTAAGGCCTTTTTTCCCCCAGGGCTCTGAGGTCTAGCAGGGCTTGGAAGAGTCCCACCCTTTCCTTCTCCTGCCATGGGAGATCTGTGCACTTGGGGTGTGGCCACTACAACTTTAGATTTCTTAGGGCTGTCAAGAAGCTGAATAGCTCATTTTCTGCCAAGTGTAGCTGAAGGGGTAGACATCATGTGCCTCAGTATGAGGGAGGGTGGCAGGGCCACCAGCACCCTTAGACATTGGTCACTTCTCATTGCTCCTTCCCAGCATCTCGTGACTAAAATGTTTGGAATGTGACAGTATCACTGCCATTACTGTTTCATAGTTGGAGAAACTGAGGCACTGAGAGGCGAGCCGAGTTAACCAAGCAGTTAGTTTGCAGAAGGCTGGGTCCAGTTCAGGGTGGGGTGTGCCGTGTCCTGACTCTGAGGGAAGGAGGAAGGACTTGGGTTTTACTGCTTGCAAGTGGTGGTTCTCCCTGACCTGGGGGAGCAGGAAGACACCACTCCATCTCTTGTCTGGAATTAGGAGCCCATGGCTACATTTACAAGGATCTGGTATCTCCCGTGTCACAGGCTTGTGGCAGGTTAATATGGCCATTATGTAGACAGGCAGGCAGGTGGACGCTGGAAACCAATACACATATAGGAGAGGTGCTCAGCAAGTGGACGGGAGCTACGTCTGGGCTGCCTGACAGCTGAAGCTCTTCAGTGAACTGGAGCTTAAACAGGACGGTAAACCCATAGGTCTGCTAAGGTATAAATTCCCACAGTAACCCGAGAGGAGGAAGCCTTGTAAGGATGTTACCATGGTCACAGGTTCAGATGTTACCTGGGCAGGCTGTTTCCAAGTTCTTGGCCTCTTACCCAATAAAAATAAGGGCTTACTCAGATTTACGAAAGAAGTGAGATGACATTATTTAGAGCCAAGCAATACAGATTAATTATCTCTAATACAGATTAGAGGTAAACTATCATAATTGGCGGGGACCTATGAGTGGGGGACTCACAGGCCCTGACTATTGTTTAGGGCTTCCTTTGTTTGGATGCAAGAGGAGGAGTGGGGCGTGGTGATGGTGGTTCTGTCTCTTGGTGATAGATGGGGCTATGCATTTCTTTTTCTTACTGTGCATGTCCCTTCCCATGATGCCTCTGATTGTGATCATGTGCACACACAGGCATCAGGTGATAAATAGGGGGTCTCCTTAAAAGGTCACTTGAGGACAGAATTTTGCTTTATTGCACAGGCATCTAAAACCAATTCAGACTGGATTGGCACTTCTATTATTTATTCCTGGGAATACACTTGAAGAGAAGCTGTCTAAATCTAATTGTTACTAGAAATGGGGATGTTTATACCATTGTTCCTAGATGGAAGTATGTGTAGCTTGATGTAGTTTTAGGGAAGGGTCAGGGTTTATGAAGATATGAGGTGTTGTGGAATATTATTTTAACTAGGCAAAGATATATTACATTTGTTTATATTGCAGAATATTTAACTCTGTAAGGGTGTGTTACATTTGCTTATGCTACATTTGTTTAGCAATATAAGGATGTGCATTTAATTATGTAAAGATGTGTTCTATTTGGCTCACTTTGCCTGCCTAAGGTAGCTGATTGGTCTAATAAAGAGCTGAATGGCCAATAGCTAGGCAGAAAAAGGATAGGTGGGGCTGGTGGACAGAGAGAATAAATAGGAGAAATCTAGGCTCTGGAGAAGACCAGGAGGAACAAGAAAAGAAGTAGGAGGAGAGAAAGAGAGAGACATTCCTGGGGCCAGAAGCCAGGCAGCTGCCACCACCCAGACATAAAGTCAACAGGAAAGTAAGATATGCAGAAAGAAAGAAGATAAAAAGAAGCCAGGTGGTGGTGGTGCATGCCTTTGATCATAGCACTCAGGAGGCAGAGACAGATGGTTCTCTGTGATTTTGAGGCCAAAATGGTATACAGAGCAAGTTCCAGTCTCCAAAAAACGAACAAACAAAACGACAAAAAACAAAAACCAAAAAAGCTCTGAGACAAAAACATAGTTAAAAGATTAATTTAAGTTAAAAGAGCTAGCCAGGCTGAGCATTCATAACTAATAAGTCTCTGTGTCATAATTTGGGAGCTGGTTGGTCACCCAAAAGAAAAAAGCTTGGTATAGCTAGGTGCATTTCTTGGAGGAGGACTGTGTGAGCACCGTACCTATAGGTGAAGGATAAGCTTCCAGATACACTATTGCAAAGCCCAGAGCCAAATAGAATCCCAGGCTAAACTATCTCCTGTGCTGGCCCGCCTCAGGTATGACATACAATCTAAAACACAAACATTTTTTAGAAACTTCAACACTTAACATTCAAGTGCCTTTTCATCACATTCTATCAGCAAAGTTGAAAGACAGATGAGTCTCTTGGAGAAAATAGTCATGAATGCAAATCACACCCTTGAACTAAATCTCTCAATGTGTAAAAGAGTCCCTGCCAGTCAACAAAGGATCTTCCCCATTCCCATAGGAAAAATGATCAAAGAACTGGGACAGAAAAGAAAGTGAAGGATGTCTCTCATGGAAGGTTGTCCCACCTCTTATGAGGAACAGAAACTAGAGGACAGTGAAACATGATTCTAAGCCTCCAGGGATCGCCAAAGAGTGCAAGGTTAAATGAGACATTCTGTTTTTGAGGTTGCGCAGCAGTCAACACTGTTGTAAATGCCAGTGCCACAGAAGTAGTACAGGTTTGTTCAGAGAGGGCGCAGGGACTCACACAGCCTTAAAAAATACAGGACCCGTGCCCCATGAGTTCCCTACCCGTGCAGGTGTGTCCTACAGATAACCCTGTGTGTGTGTGAAGCTGGGATGGTGCACGGGAGACACTGTCAGTGCACACCGCAGGTTCTTCTTAAGCAAAGGCTTTTTTTTATCCTAAGAGCCTCACTGTGCAGCTGTGGAAGAGGATGAGGCCGAGTATGAGCAGATGCATAATGAAAGGAGGGGAGGAGAAAGAAAGGAGGAGGAAAGGGAGAGAAAAACAGATCAGGAACAAAGAAAGAAGAAACAAAAAAGGTGGAGAAAAGGGGTTAGAAGCAAGAGTTGATCAGTGTTCACGCACTTGGATATGGGTAGTGATGCCCTGTGGAGACACTGGGCTGTGGTCGCAGATGCATCTGGGAATCAGACTGCCACCCCACCCCAGCTGGGGAATCATTTTCCTCTAATGCTGTGGCTCGAGTGGATGGATAAGAGAACAAGGCAGACACATGGGGTATGTTTGCTGTGTAAGTTCCCCGTTCTCTTTGCTAGCCGTAGTTTTTCCTTTTGCATGCTGAATCTTGAACCTGCCCTCGTGAAGATCAAAGGCAATCATTATGTGCCAACAGGGTCTGATGTCTCCCAGTGGCAAGGATCCTTTACCCCAAATATTGAGAGAGGTGTTTTGGATTTTAGAATTCTCTAGCTTCGGCAATATTTGCTTACCCAGTATGAGATATCTCCATGATGCCAGGAGATGTCCTATAGACCCAGCTTCTTGTCCTAATGACAAAATTGCCCTCTGTTTGAGCCTCAATTTGTCATCTGTAGAGTAGGACATCTAGATCTAGTTTTGGGTGGTTCCTGACCCTGATTGTCCTCTCAGGGACTTTCCAACCCTCCCCAGTCCTCTGGGAGCCCCTCAAGACTACAGGTTTGTCTAACTCCAGTCCTGTTTGTTTCTCAAAATTTGGGATGGAAGAGCACCCCAAGGCCTGAAATAATCCAATCTTGGGTCTCTACTTCCCATTAGTGACCTAGGTTTCTTTTCCTCTTCTTTTCCTCTGCTGGACAGAATTTTTTTTGTAATGGTTTGGGGGGCTCCTGAGAAGCTGGGATGGCTCACTTGGAAAATCCACTGAAAAACATGCCCTTTGACTATCCTTTAGCAATAAAGGCTGTAGAGTAGAATTGAAAAACATTCTGGGGAGATAAAAGGGAAGCAGAAAAAGCATTTCCCATATTTACAGCATTCACCCAACGACTGCTGCTTTTGATTGCAGAAACATGGAGGACATTTAATTTCCTGGCTACAGTTTCCCTGAACACCTGTCCTGAGTGCGTTCCCGGCGCTTGGGAGGCAGAGGTGGGAAGCCCTTGAGTTCCAGGCTAATGTGGGCTACATAGAGACCCTCTTTTGATGATGATGATACCTTTAAACGCTTAATAGTGAGGTGATGTTTATGTAAATTATGGTAAATCTATCCATCAAATATCAAAATGATGACATTTGATATAACTATGAAAATATTTTTTGTAGAATAAATCCCGAGGTGGGGGGAAGCTCACACTGCCTTTGTTGGAAAGCAGAGGATGTAATATCAAGACTATGAAAGCCATGGTGACAGGTGTGGTTTATAACTTCTATGTTTCTATATAGTTCATTATTTCTATAATGAACATAGAGGAAATACACCAAAATGTATTCAAATGTTTGCTTCTGAAAATAGAGTTACACTAATTCAAGGCTATTTTAATTTTCTTATGCCATTTTTTCTCTTTTCCATAACCATACTTATTTGAGTAACGTAATACATGTTTTTACAAGCCTGGTCACAGTTTTCAAACCAGATTGCCAGACCAAATATTACTGTATAGTTTTGTCATCTGGTGATGCCTCAACCATGAACTCACACCAGGAGCTATAGATGTGCACTGCATGACATAAAGAAATTGGATAGATGAACTTGGCTTGGCTGCTCAAACTTCACAGGGTATTTTGTTTCTTATTTTCTTGAAAATGCATGCACACAGCAGTGATTGCCAACAGTGGGTGTGCATCCCTTTGGCACACTTGGCAGTGCTGGGAGGAAGCTGCCCCACTGGTTGCCGTGGTCCCACAGTTGGCCATTCCCACTGTTCCCATTGTCTGCATGAAACTAGCTGGCATAAGAGTGCAGACTGAGGATCTGAAGATGCCAGACCCCCAAATCCAGAGCATCATGATCCTCCTGATGCCATGGTGCAAAGCTTCATGCCTGACCTTGAGTCACAGGTTCTAGCCCCATTGCAGCAGATGCACCAAGAGCAAGATACAGATGAATTACCTTTGGCCTGTGTGTAAACACTGCATGGGAATTATAACTGAGCTTTGTGTTTAGGCTTGGGTTCCATTCCCGAGGATGCTTCTGGATCTACAAAAATCCCCTAATCTAGAGAACATAGACACTGAAACATCTCTGAGGATTTCAAATCCCTCAAGGTGGATCTGAGATCCTTGCCCTACCCCACCCCTCAAAGCCAGGTTCAGGGCTGCACCGCTACACATGCAGCCCAACAATAGACGCTTGGTGAGCAACCGAAAGGGGAGTAAAGTCCACAAGAGGTACTGAGATGTGGCACAGAGGCAAAAGTCAGGGCAGAACATGTATGTAAGCTCTTGGGAGCATGTGGCTGGACCTTTGTGTTCTGCACTCAGGGCTCAAGGGCTTATTGGGAATTCTCTGGGGCATATGTATAAGATACGTGGTACCTCCCAGGGAATTTTCTTTAAACGTGCAAAGAAGAAAAAGTGTGGGAGGATTGCCACAGTCTGAGCAGGAGGAAGTGTACTAAGGATGCTGATGTGCCCTTGATTGGTTTGGGGTCCTTAAGCTGCCACACTGCTCTCCGCCATTGATATCCACAGCCATGGGCCACCCACCTATCCCCAAGTGACATATGGCTCCTAGGGGGAGGAGCAGAGACAAAGTATACAAATACACAAGCATCTTATCATCTTATGTTTGGCAGACCTTTCTGTTGCTCTATGTTCCCTTTCGCAAATGTGGCCTAGACATGACCTGGGATGTCCTGGGGCATGCAGCAGACTTTCTTGAAACAAAGATGTACTCACAATGGTCTGAAATATTTATTGTGGTTATAAATTTCCAAGTGATAAAGCAAACAGTTGCTTAAAGTTAAAAACAAACAGGAAAAGTGGGGCAGGGCAGGGAAATTGACTGGAACATCTGACCATCACCACTGGAGGAGCTTTCTTATGTCTTCATTCCTCTAATACACATTGGATGGTGCTTTTGAGAATGCATTGGGGCTTCACAGTAGCTAACATGTGGGCAAACATTACATGAAGAACAGGGTTCACAAACAGTCCCCATGCTCCGCCCCAGCCCTAGTAGCTAATGAGGACAGTGAAGTTCAAAAACTCCAAAGAACTTCAAAAACTTGGTAGGTGGTATACGCATGTCTATGTGTTCATGTGTGTACCTGTATGGGAAGGGGGCACACATGTATGTGTGTACTTTTAGAAATCAACATTAGGTATTGTCATAGTTTGTTTTCTATGGCTGTGATAAAAACACCATGGCCAAGACAACTTGGAAAGGAGAGGGTTAATTTGGCTTACACTTCCACATCACCATCCACTGTTGAGGAAAGTCAGCACAGAAACTCAAGGCAGGAACCTGGAGGCAGAACTGAAGCAGAGACCTTGGAGAGGCACAGCTTTACTGGCTTGCTCCCATGGCTCACTCAGCCTGCTTCCTTGGACAACCCAGAGCTACCTGCCCAGGGTACTACCTGCCCAGGGTACTACCTGCCCAGGGGTAGTACCACCCACAGTGGGTTGAGCCCTCACACATCAATCATTAATCAAGAAAATGACCCACAAATTGTCCTACAGGCCAGTCTGATGGAGGCAGTTTCTTAGTTGAGGTTTCTTTTCCCCAGATGGCTCCAGCTTGGGACAATGAATTAGATCAGTGAGTGGTTCTTAACCTGTAGGTCGGGGCCCCCTTGGGAGGGGTCAAATGTTCCTTTCACAGGGGTTGCCCAAGACCATCGGAAAACA
Source organism: Ellobius talpinus (assembly GCA_001685095.1). Lineage (NCBI taxonomy): Eukaryota > Metazoa > Chordata > Mammalia > Rodentia > Cricetidae > Ellobius > Ellobius talpinus. The sequence goes on along the minus strand of LOJH01000392.1, from coordinate 32,789 downwards.
CAGATATTTTCATTACAATGCATAAGAGTATGATTATTCAAAATTACAGTTATGAAGTAGCAATGAAAATATCTTTATGATTGGGGGGTCACCACAACATGAGGAACTGTATTAAGGGGTCACAGCCTTAGGAAGGGTGAGGACCACTGAGCTAGATGAACATTGGTGTTGTCTTTTACCTTATTTTTCTTTTTCTTTTTTTAATTTACTTATTTGAGACATGGTTTCTTCTCCCAACCTGAAACTCACCGACTGAGCTAGAGGAGCTGGCATCAAGCTCCAGGGATCCATCCTCATGTGTCCACCCCACTTTGCCCTGACCTCACAGAGCTAGGCACATTCGTAGGTTTTAAGAGAGTGAGCGGATCCTAACTCAGTTTCTCCAGCTTGAGTGGCAAGCATTTATGCCCCTGAGCTGTCTGTCTCCTGCTTCTGATGCTTTGTGTGACTTAGAGGACGCGCAAGGAGTAGAAATGTGGGTATGTTTGGATTGTGCTTAGTAGGGTTATTCTTTTTAATTCAGTGTGAATGGCCTAAGGTCCAAGCCCCTGGAAGACCAGGGAGCAGGAGAAGTCACCATATGTCCAAGGTAAGCCACTCAAGTCTCTAACACGGTATGGTCTCTGATGGATTCCTGTTTCCGCCCCTCCCCCAAATACTTACAGATCGCAGCTGTGGATTGGAGGGAAGTCTGGAAAGAGGCTGGCACTAATCCTGTTCTGAGTGCTTCATCCTTTTTCACCAAAGATCCTGTCTCCAAATATTATCACAGGGGGATTTCAACATAGGACTGTAGGAGATGCATAGCATCTCCTACAAATTCAGGCCATAGCATTAGGATGGGGGCAAGGAGGAGAGGCTCAGGAAGTCTGTTCTGGTATCAGTGCTGATGGCCACAGTGGTGGGCTTTCTGCTTAGTGGGGACATAGTCTTTCTCATTACTTTGTGAGGAAGTGCAAGCACTTCTGGTCTTGAATTTTCTTCGTTTGAAGACTGACTGTTCATGTACACATGTAAATACGTGTGCATACACAATATACACAGGGATAAAATGTGCCCAGACTGGGGAAAGAGGAGGTGTCCTCAGGAGATGTCCATGTGCAGGATATTTTTCTAGGGGAGGAGGAATGGTTTGTGTCAGGGAGAGCATGGCACAGTTGGAAAATCAGAAGGCCAAAGGGAAACAGACCTAGCTTCACATTTTAATTTAACCCTTCTGATTCTGTACACTTAGGCAAGTTTTTTCAGCTCTCCCTCTCCCTCCCCCTTCATCTCCCTTTCCACCCCCATGTGTGTTTAGTATGTGCGTTTATATAGACACGTGTTATGGCTGCGTGTCTTCCTCTGTTAGTCTCAGCCTTATTGCTTTGAGACAGGGTCTCTCACTGACACTGTTGAGACTAGGCTGGCTGGCAAGCCCCAGGGTCCACCCATCTCCACTCCCCAGCATTCTGGTTACAGGCACACACAGCCAAGCCTGCCTTACGTGGCTGCTGAGGATTCTAAACCAGGGCTTCATGCTTACCCAGAAGTCCCCTTACCCAGAGCCATCTCCCCAGTCCCATGCCTGTTTGGTTGTTTGCTCGGTTGATTTTTGTGTTGTTGTTTTGTTTTGTTTTTTTAAGCTTTAATACAACAAAGGTATTTCCTTCCCAGCTTACTAGAATAATTAAAGATAATGAGGCATGGACAGCCACTGGGCCACTGGGCGCTGGCTGTCCTAGGCTCTGCCAGATGCCTACTGTATGAGGCAGCTTTCCATCATGTGCTGAATACCTGAGCTAACCACTTCACGAGAAGAACAGAATTATCTGGGCTCTCAGCTTCAGAGCTTTCTGTTTGGGGTCCATCAGTTTGTTCAGCCATGGTGTTGGCAGCTCACCATGGTGGGAGTGTGAGAGCCAAGATGCTCACCTTGGTAAGGAAGCAAATGAGTAGGAAGAGACCAGGGTCGCATATCCCCTTCCGTGCCCATGGCATGCAGACCTCCCATGAGATCTCTCCTCTTAAAGGTTCCGCTATACTCCCCATCCCCTGACAGTGCCAGGCAGGGGACTCAGAGACTAGCACAGGAGGCTTCACTGGACACCCCAGGTCCAAACCCTCGGACTTAATCATAAGTTTCACAGTGTTTTGTTAACTCTGGCCACACTGTGACTTCCTTAATAACCTCCTGAACCAGCTCTCCCTTTATTTAGGTCTCATGCTGAGCACAAAGAGCTACTGAATTGCTAGTTTGATATGCTTATTTTGGCTTTTTGTAAAAGACAAGGGTTCACAGCCACGTGTTCTGGCTCCTGTACGTGCTCTCTCTCCCTCTCTCTCTAATAATTCCTGAATTACTGTATTACTCTTAAAGCAGCAGCTTCTGTGTTAGAGAAACAGTTCCTGGTGTCACCTCCATGCTCATGCCCTGATTGGCAGCCCTGTGCAGGGGGGCCCTGCACCCCCCAAGCATTGTCAGTGGGTTTTCCTGCCAACACTGCACATCTAGCCGGAACCTAAGGTCACTTTGACATTCTCCAAGACAATTTCCTTTGAAGAGAAGTCTTTCTTTTCCTGAATCCTCGTGGGGCCTGTAACCAAAAAAATGAGGAAAACATCATTGCGAGTTCTTCCCGGGAACAAGAGGCTTCTGCGGGGGTGATTTCTGCTTCTTTTTGAAATTATGTTTTCTGTGTTTAGTGTGTGTTTGCATGTGTGCCACAGCATGGGTGTGGAGGTCAGAGGCCAGCTTCGTCTGGTTGGGCTTGAAGGCAAGTGACTTCAGACACACACACACACACACACACACACACACACACACACGCCACATTTCTAGCCTGGGTTTTCTTTCTGGAGAGAGTCTCATTTGCCTGAGCTTCTCATAGATCAAACCCAAGGCCCGCCCTTGCATGAGACTTGTGTATCAACAGCCGTGTTAAGGAACAGTTAGACAATCAAAGCAGGCCAGGGGTAGACCTGCCTGTCACGTGCTCTCCCAGGCACTCTTGAGTGGCCACTCATGCCCACTCTCCCACCCTGCTTAGGCTAGAAATTCTATCCCATCCCACCCATGGCGAAGACAGCAATCTCACATGCTCTGGCTGTGGCTTGTCAGAACCAAGTGACTACTGTACAATGATTGGAGCACATCTCAGGGCGTCTGGAGGTTCTGACCTTGTTCTTAGAGCCTGCCTTTCTAGAACTTTTGCATTGTGATAGCAGCAGTTCTTCAGGGCTCTCTGAACTATAAGAAAACCACCTCATCCAAGGGACTCCTCATGGATGGAGATGCTTCACAAGGGAATCAAAGGAGCAGTGGACAGCCTCAGGCTGGGCTGGAACCAGAGACAGTTCTCTGATGTAGATTAACCCAAGACCTTGTGTATGCTAAGCAAGCCCTCTGGGCTCTAACTAGCTGCACTCCCAGCCCCCAGTGACTTCCTGCCTGTCTAATTTCCTCTCTGCTCTCAGGCCATATGCCCCCCCAATCCACTGACCTGGTGTCACACACTGGTCAACAACTTTCAAGTCTTCTGCCCCCAGGAGACCAAAATTGCTCTCTAGCAAGCCCACACCCACAAGCCCACACTAGTCCACCCTCCCCTTCTGTGCTCTGTAGCCTGGTCATCTCTGCACGGTACATAGGTACAGGGGAGCTTCCGCTCCAGCCCTCTGCAGCGTGCAGGCTCTCTCTGCATTAATACAAGTCTCCCCAGGCCCTGCCTGACCTGCATGCTGCCTGACTTTGCAGCCTGAGTTGCCACTGGCCCTGCCTAGGACCTCTATAGCCTCCTTCAGCAGCTTGGGCCCCTGCTGTGATGCTGTGACCTCTTCCCAGAGTCTTAGGCCCTCCTCCTCCCCTCACTCACGCTGCCATTCACAGTCACACACAGTATTTGTCATGGATATACTTTGCCGGTGTCTCTAGGAGTCTTTGGATTTTACTGTCCTCTCCTTTCAGCTGTTCCCTCTACAGGGACTGCGTCATGTCTGCTTAGCCACCAGGCACATAGTAGGTGCTCCTTAGTTGGGGGTAGAACTAATGTTGGGGACCTCTGGGACACCCTGCATCATCTCTACTATCAAAGGTCAGGTCACTGCCCTTGTTAAAACCACATTGTTCCCCCACTGTAAATCGGACCCTGAACAATGCGGTACTGTTCAGCCAGGTGTGGTGGCACTGCCTTTAATCCCAGCACTCAGGAAGCAGGAGCAAATGATCTCTGTGATGTTGAGGCTAGCCTGGTCTATATAGGGAGTTCTGTGGTTCAGCCCGGCCTGTCTTCCCCCAGTCCCTGGCTCACTGCGTGCTGTGGCTGCCTCCCAGCTGAATGGCTCACACCTACATCCTTGCTCAAGACTCTGGCAGAGAAGCCAGGCCAGGTCCCTATCTCTCCCCAAGCTGTGCCGCCTCTTCCCAGAAACCAAGACCTTTCAAAGCACTGACTTCTCCATCTCATCTGTGTTTCTAGATCTTTCTACTACCGTTTCTAGTTCAAACTGCTGTCATCTCTTAGGTAGGCAGTGAGCCCGGGCTTTATGTTCCTGCTTTGGTCATGCAGTGACTTTCTCCTTAGCCGATGTCTGCCAGTGTCCCACTACCTCTTAACAGCTCCCCATGAGGTAGCTTTTAGCTTGGCCTCTTCTCAGCCACCCCCCCGCCCCGCACCTTAGCCACATATCTGTAACACGGGGTAGCCGTTCAAGTGTTCTCTGGAGTCACCATCCTGCCTTTGTCTTGGGAACCTCTCCCATATCCATCCCATGATGGTTCTTCTTGGTTGTCAACTTGACCACATCTAGAATGAACTACAATTCAGAAATGGAGGGCACACCTGTGAGAGAGAGATCTGGTTGGTTTGAAGTGGGTGCATCTCCTTCTAGTTCAGACCTTTGGGGTGGGAAGACAAACACCTTTGATCTGGATCTCGAGTTGGGAAGACACACGCCTTTAATCCAGATCTTGAGGCGAGGAGACACACCTCTAATCTGGGCCACACCCTCTGCTGGAAGCTTCTCCAAGGACATGGAAGAAGGAAACTCTTGCTCTTTGCCTCTTGCCCTCGCCTTGCTAGTGCAGCAATTCCATCACTGGCATGGGAGCCTGCTTCTTCAGAATTCCAGCAGATACAGCAGAGATTCTTGAACTTTGCATTAACATCTGGCCTTTGTTGGATTAGTTGGATGGCGGCCTATTAAGTCAGTCCAGCAAATTCCCCTTTTAAATATGTATAGAGAGATTCCACGAATTCTGTGACTCTAGAGAACCCTGACTAATACACATCCCGACCTTCTGTGCTCATTTCTCTACTATAGTTGTGGCTTTAGTGTTTCCATGGGAACACTAGGATTCCTCCCCAACACATCTGCCTCACCTGTCTCTGGTCTCAGCCCACCGATGCTTTATGTTTTGTTGAAGTGATGTGCCCAGGATGCCAGTCCGATCATCCAGCTCTCCCACTGAACCCTTCACCTTCTACTGTATTCCACAACCTCAGTCCCAGGCTTCCCCAAACCCACAACCCAAGCCACACTCCATTCATGTTCTATATTGCCTTGGGTCCCCAGATGTTAGAATGAGTTCAGGGCTGGGGCATCTCCTGCAGAAACCTGCTCACTCTTTACTTAATACAAAGCTGGAGATGGAACCCAAGAGCCTCACGGATGCTAGGCAGGTGCTCATTCATTGATCCACAGCTCCTGTCCCTAGGTCAGCCATTGTGCCTCAAAGATCTCATTGTCCTATCCTGTCTCAGAGAACAGCTCTGCCACCCACATCCAAGTCCAGTCCAAGCCTGAAACAGTTGCTCATAAATAGCAGTAATTATTTGAACAATGAGAGATGGGTCTCTTGGCCATTCCCATGTTCCTTTCCTTTTGTTCCTCCAGTAAAGAAAATCCTGGCAGTGGAGCCTTGGGAATTTGGCAGTTGGAGAGTAACGGGGAAAACTGTGTGGAGCAAGTGGGCTGGAACTGGCAGCTGGCTGTAGTGGGGTAGGGAAAGCACGCGCGAGCAGTGGGCAAGCCTGTGGGCCTGCGTTGAAGGTGTGCAAGTACAGGCAGTGTGGAGGCTGTGAGCAGCCTGGCTGTAGGTGTCTGTCACTGTCTTGGGGCTCTGCTGAAGCCTTGACTTGAGGACTTTATGTCTCTCTACTACGAGGTGGGGTGAGAATGGCTGAGGGTCAGGCAGGACCACAGGTCACTGGACACCTCAGTGAGGTGGTGGTAGAAGTGATATCCAGGAGCCAGCAGAGTCAGAGGGCTGAGTGCTTATTTCCAGCTGAGAAAAAAACAGACCTGGGAGGCACATGGCAAGTCGTGAGCCACTACGAGACTTAGGGTGGGCCAACAGCCCCCGCTGAGAGTCTGTCCCAACAGTACCTGCATTTCCCTAATGTTTGGCCTAATACCACGAACAGACTAGGGACTTCGCTGTTGTTGAATTTCCTGTTATCCTAGCCCCACATTGGACCACCAAAATGTTGTTGGTTGTTTTTCACTCATTACTCTTTTAGGGGTCTCACCACTCAGCTCCCAAATCATGAGATGGAGGCTTATTATTTCTTATGAATGCCTGGCCTTAGCTTGGCTTCTTTCTAGCCAGTGTTTCTGAACTTAAATTATCCCATCTACCTTTTGCGTCCAGGCTTTTTCCTTTTCTTACTTCTGCAGTCTTCCTTTCACTCTTGCTCTGTGACTGACTGGGTGGCTGGCCCATCCTTTCCTCCATCCTTCTTTTCTCTTGCTCCCAGATTTCTCCTCTTTATTCTCTCTGCATGCCAGCCCCGCCTGTCCTTTCTTCTGCCTTGCTATTAGCTGTTCAGTGCTTTATTGGACCAGCAGGTGCTTTGGACAGGCACAGCAACACAGCTTCACAGAGTTAAGCAAATGCAGCATAACAGAATGCAGCTCATCTTTGCATCATTAAATAAATGCTCCACAGCATAAACAAATGTAACACACCTTAAAATACTATTCCACAACACTTCCAGTCACAGAACTGCCACCTGTGGGCTTCCCAGCAAGCTCCATGGTGACTGCTGTGGTGACAGGAAGGCATACAGGTGGGCGAGCCTGTGACGAGCTGTCTCCCTTCTTTATAAGTGGATTCCGTGATGTGTTTTATAACCCCAGTACAAGCGTGTACTACAATGTTCTCATGGGTGGTCTTCGGTGACATCAGCCAAGAGCTGTTAAGTCACATTTCCAGACACGCTTCTCAATTGGACTGCATCTATTTACTTACTTTTATTCTGTCAATTATGTGAGCACAGTAAACATCCAAACCAGTGCCGAGGTCATTACCAGATTCCTGTGTTTGTTTCTTTTGGAGCTCGAGACTGAGCCAGGGCCTCACACATGCTGGACAAATACTACTGAGCTCTATCCCTATCCCCAGCCTTTAAAATTTAATTTACTCATTAATGGATGTGTTTGTGGTGACTTGGCTCATGACGTTTCAGTGTGGGTTTCTGTGGTGCGGAGTCCTGGGTATGGCTTTTTAGAGAAGGTTCTGTTCCTTAGTTGCTCATAGAGCTGGAGTCAAGGTGGTGACTAGGGCCGGGTTCCCGAGTGGGGGTGGGAAGTCTTCCTTCTAAGGGCATGGCCGATAAGGTGGTCAGCGGGACGTTGTTCCTGGTGGATTATTATAGGGCCTCAGTTCTTCTGTGGAGATTAACAGGGCTGGCCCTAAGGTCCTGGTCATGTGGAGCTCTCTCTGCCACAGCTGCCATCGTCAAAGCCATTAAGAGATGCACACATGACATCCTGCCGCCTTTGTCGTGTCTTGATTGTCAGACATGTGTCTGGCTCACACTAATAGAAGGGGATCCCATGGGGTGGGCGTGGGTTCTAGGCGTCAGAGGCCACGTGTGACGGTACCACACTGAAATCAGCGTCCAATCTGCTGGTCTCAGCATCACCCTTTTGGGTCTCCCATGCTCCATCACCCTTCCCAAACACTCTGAAGAGGCCTCTTTAGGATTGACCCGCTAGCCATGTCTTCAGCCTGTTCCCAACTTTCAGCAAGCTGCAGGGCCAGCTTTCCATGCTGTTCGCCTTCCGTATGGCTAATGATGCTTTCAGTGGCATAACTTCCTGTTTTGTGGGCCTTTATGTATTATAAAAGACAAGGCTGACCCTTTCCCTGGGGATAATTTTAGAGAAAAATAAATCTTCGCCTTTACATGGCAGGTGTTGGAGTTGCAAGGTTGGGGAACACATTCTAGCCCCCCAGCCTTTGGGAAGCTTGCAGCCTAGAAGAAAGGAGAGGTGCCCCACGATAAAGAGGAAGCACAGTGGTGGCACAGAAGCTTCCGGAAGGTGGTCCTGGTCTGCAGTTTGACAAAGGCTAACATCTACACACCTTTTGGGCAGACCCCAGAAGAAGTGGGTGTGGTCAGACTTTAGAGTCTCTGTTCCTAACGAGCCAAGGTGATGCTGGTCTGTGGATCATGCTCAGAACATGTGCAAGCATGCATGTGCACATGTGCACACACACACCCTAGCTGTTGTTTCCAGAAAGCTGGATGCCAAGTGTAAGTGGAGCCAGCATCCACCACCACAAGGGCAGCAGTCCTGGTATCTTAGATGGATTTGAAAGGCTCTGAGAGGCAATTCCACAAAAGACTCCAGCACCATTGAGGGACACATGATCAGCGTGTCTAAACAGCCATGTCCCTGTCCCCATGGAGGGGGCTACTGAAGGGAGGGAGTGTAGTAAAACCTGAAGACTTCTGCTTGTGCTAGGGCACCACAGAGCTCTGGGAAAGAGGGACGTCTTACCTTTGCACTGTGTAGAAATGACCAGGCTGCGGGGGGAAGAAGAACAGGGAGGCCTGGGGGCTGCAGCCTCTTCCCTGGGCTGTGGCTGTGAACTTGCTAGAGAGTGTTTTAGTCTCCTTTAGAACTGAAGGCTCGAAAGCTGTTGACCACTTTGACACAAGGTCAAAAACTGGAGCATATCGTCTGAGAGCAGTGGGAGTTAGAGACTCAGGAAGTCATTGGGTCCCCAAGGGGCTGATGTCATTGACTGGCTAGCTGGGCCGTGGTATGCTGCTGTCCCCTGAGGAAGCATGGGCTGTGCCTGAGAACTGACCCGCCAAAGCTGGGTGAGTGTTCTTCCTCAGGCCTTAACGTCCCTGAGCTCCAGGTCTATGGCCCACCCGAGTCTCCAGATAGGAGCCCTGCACTGTGCTGTCTCCCTGCAGGCCAGGGTGGCTGCTTCGTGACAGTGGCCATCACTATAGAGATAGTGGCATCTTGGATTGGTGGAGGCCCAGGCACTGAGACCTCCATCTCAGCAGTCCTGCGTGGATGGCTGATGGCTGCTTCTCTGCGAAGGAGTACTGAGCTCTGTGCCCTGGGAGGGGGGCGTGTCTTCCTGTTCATTTCTCTTCACCTGGTCTCATCGTGACCTCTTCTCCTGCTGAGCTGGCTGCCGAGCCATTTCTGCAGGACCCAGGTCACAGCCATAGCCCATCCTCAAACGTGTCTGCACCCTTTCTTCCCCCACTTGTGTTAATGGTGCTCTTGACACTAGTGCTGGGAAGTGGGGCTCACTGAGCAGAGAGGCTGGTGCTAGGAGCAAGAGGGGTCCCATCCGAGGACAAGCTGCAGACTGAAAGGAAGGGCAGTTAAGGGCCAGGCAGCCCCAGGCCTGAAGATGAGGGAGAGGGGCTGAAACATAGCAGTTTGTCAGGCCTGGTACCTCAGCATACCCTCTGAATTGTTGTATGTTACTGTGACCAAATACCTTCAAAGCAACCAGAGAGAGGAAAGATGTCCCCACCCTCCAGTCTGAGTACATTTTTGTCTGTCATAGCAGGGAAGTATGGCAGAGTGGCTCCATTTTGAGTGGGGCAGGAGGAGGCCATGGCAGAGTTCATGACAGCAGGAGCCTGTGGCAATTTCCTCATGTCATGGCAGGCCAGGAAGCAGAGAGGTCTGAGGAACCAGGGGCTCAGCTGTAACCTTCAAAGATCCATCCTCATTGGCCTATCTCTTCCATCTAAGCCCTTCCCCTCAGGTTCCATAGCCTTCCCCAAATAATAACACTCCCAAAATAACGGGAAGAAAGCATTCCAGCCCCGAGCCTGTGGTGTCACTTCAGATTCAGACTCTCACCTTCCACTCTGGCCACCCAGAGTGCATGAATGGTGCAGAATGCATTCAGTTCAGCTTAGAGTCCCCAGATCTCAATCAACACTGTTCAAAATTTTGAAATTCAGGAGCCTGGAGAGGTTGCTCAGGGGTAGCCTTGCTTCTCTTGCTGGGGATCCAGGTCTGAGTCTCAACACCCACATGGCAGTTCACAACTGTCTGCAAGTCCAGTTCCAGGGGATCCAGTGACTTCTTTTGGTCTCTGTGAGTGTGATTGCACATGGTTCGCATACATACCTATAGGCAAAACACCTGTCTACATAAAATAAAAATAAACAAATCTTTAAAAAAATTCACAATTTTCAAAATCTGCTCTGAGACTTAAGGTCTTAGCTGTGAGACCCAGTAAGATAAAAATGGCACAAAGCAATCATTCCCATTCCAAAAGACAGGCCCAGAGTATAGCAAGGAAAGGTTGGATCCACGCAAAACTGAAGTCCAGCAAACACGAAGTCTTGTGGGGTGCACAGTATTGTGATGGGCAGCCTACCCCTCCATCCTGCAACTTGCAGTGCATGTGCCCTGTAGTCGAGTTCCCAGTAGAGTCCTTGTTCCCATCTGGAACCTTTTGAGCATCCAACTTTCCTGTGTGCACTCTGAAACCTCACAAATGTCACCCCAGAGCTGCCAGCATTCTGGGGCCTCTCTAGGTCACACCAGACTCTTCTGCATTTCTCCTGCAAGCCTGTTAATCCAGAGCCCTGAGAACTGCATAATGAAGCTTAGTTGTAGCAACAGCCTCACTCCTGATAGCAGTCCATCCTGGTCACTTCTGTGTTAGAGCAAAAACGCCCCACAGAAACTACTTACGAGGGGGGGCAGGATTTGCTTTGGCTCTCATTTTAAGGAGATTTTAGCATACAATAAGCAGAAATTCCCCGAAGAGTGACACTGTGGGCAGGGCTTCTGCCCTTCTTCAGTGCCGTGTTGCCTCTTCTGGGGGTTCCCCGCCTCCTAGAAGACTGAGAGTCAGTTTGTGTAAGTTTCACACGGCAGCTTGCTGTAATTTCGACTGGGGTTTCGTCTGTCAATGTATTGGGAAGAACTGGTATTCTAAGACAGCTGTGGCTTCTCTGCGAATGTGGAGCTGCATTGGTTAGGACTGGAGTTGCCTTTCAAGGCAAAACTATGCTCCTCCTTACAACTCTCCTTATGCAAAAGGAAAGGGGGAATGGGGAGGGTATGGTCTGCTGTGGGCCCCAAACTGGGCAATCCTTCTTTATTACCTGGGGGCAGTGTCATAATTCCTGTCAGGTATTCACGGGATGCTGAGGTGAATTTCCTCTCTGTTAAGCCCCAAGCCAGGAGCTAGTGCTACACAGGTGACCCGGTACGGCTGTTCCTCACCCTCTCGGAGCTTACAGTGTAGGAGGCAGAGAGCCACGAATGACCTTGCCCACAGGTGGAGGGCATGGGGCGTTTGGACTGGGGCCTGGAAATCTGCCTGAAGGTGGCACTGATGAACTGTCTGCCTGTTCTGTCGGCACGCGTGCCCCTCTCCCCTTCCCTTTCTCTTCCCTTNCGGCCTGCCCACCACGGCAGCTCAGACATTTTTTAAAAAATCATAAAATTGGTGCCGTGACTCGGATTGTAGGTGGGTTGATAGGGACCAGGTGGAGAAGGGTCCGGGGACCCCAAACAGAACCCTTGGGACTGGTAGGAGCTCAGAGCTTCCTAGAGACTCAGGGGTTTATGTGGCCAGAGCATGGGAGGGAAGATGGGCAAGATGAAGTCATTGCATCTTTGAGGGAGGATATAGACTTGGCTCTCTGCATGGCCTTGTGGGATTGAAGACACAAGGGAAGCCATGGAGAAAGCGAACAAAGTACATGCTAGATGCTTCATGGGACGCTGGTGTCCATGATCTCAGCAGTCCCCATTGCCACCCAGTGGTGACCACCATCCTGGTTGCCATCCAACACACAAGAAGACGGAGACTCAGAGGTGCTGCTCGACAACAGAACCAGGCTTCGCTCCTGTACCCTGGCTCAGCACCCACAGCACCACCTGCAGCCCCTGCTGCTGCCTTCACCCCTCCCTTCCCAGGTGTGAGGTGGTCTTCAGGGCCAGCCCCGCCTGGATCCCTCCAGTCCACTCTTTTGGCCTCTGGCCCATCTCGGTGGCATCCTTGCTTAGGACCCCAGAGGGAAGTGTGGGGTCTGGTAATTGAATTCCATTAAGCCTAATTAAGATGCAGACTTGTACAGTAAACGAAGGAAGCAATTCGGAGGCAATTTGACCAGGCCAGGTCCCTCATCAGCTTCTCTTCTCTGTGAGGAGGTTGGGAGATGAGTGTAGTGCCACCACAGACCACATCTGGGCTGTCCCTAGGGAGGAGCGCTTCACACCAGAGGAGGACACAGTGTGCGGAAACAGCCAGTTCACATTCCTGGGGTGAGACTCACCCTGGCCTCCTCATACCTGCAGGGTCTCCCTGCTCCAGACCCCAGCATGGGGTAAGATGGTTGGCAGCTCTGGAATCAGATGTCCTGGACTCGAGTCCCAGCCACACCACATTCTATCTGTACTTCTTCAGCAAGTTTATGAACCTCTCTGGGCCTTGGTTTCCTTCCCTGTGAAATGAGGAAAGCAGTGGAGGTGAAATGTGGTTATGCATGTAAAACACTTAGCAGCATCTGATGTGTGCTTCATTGTGCTCAGGGATCATTGTGCTTAGGGATCATTGTCATTAGAGGTCATAGTGCTTAGGGATCATTGTCATTAGGGAT
>LOJH01000392.1:9249-19877 GCA_001685095.1 Ellobius talpinus | reverse complement strand
TCATTGTGCTTAGGGATCATTGTGCTTAGGGATCATTGTGCTTAGGGATCATTGCCCAGCTCAGCCAGGCCCCTGCATTCCCTGAGACTGGTGCTATCTTCCAGCCCCAGGCTAATAGGTCTCCCCTGAGGTTTGTCCTTTGGAGTTTGTCATGGTAGCCCTGTCCCTGTGGTGTGCCTGACTGTGTCTCTAGGAATGTCTAAGAGGTGACTTTGTATTTGTATTGCCACCTTTGGATAGTGGTTTCTCACAGTTTTGACTACCAAGCTGGCCCTCTGGCTGGAACCGCTTCCAGAGCCTGACTTACCTCTTGTTCCTGCCACAGTGGCCGCTTTTGTTTCTAAGTCAGTCACTGAACTGGCATTGTTGTTATCATAGCCAGTATCTGTGGCATACTCCCTGTGCCCAGTACTTTACCTGTGACTTCACTTCATCCTCATGGTTTGGAGTCACTAAGGCTCAGAGGGGTAAAGTGACTTGTCCAGATCCACACAGCTGGGGAAATGCCAAGTTGAAACTTGCACCGTGCTTGTTTGAGTCCCAGACACATTTTCAAACCTTCTATTCAACATGTTTTCTGGGTTCCTGGGAGCCTATTGCTCAACAGAAGCTTTCCGGAAACCCTATTTCTGGAAGCGCTGTGTCCAGGAGTGTGGCAAAACAGAAGCCTACAGATATGCAGATGGGGCTAGAAGGGGTTGAAGTGCCACAGAGGGTAGCCTGGGAGCAGAGGGTCTGTGGGAGTGCTGAGTGACCTTTGTCCTCCCAGGGAAAAGCCAAGAAAGGAAGGGGCCAACAGAGCTCCCTTGGCCTCAGTGTTGAGGGAAGGAGGGACTGTGGAAGGTTTGCAAAGGGAAAAATGTCACCAGGGCGGGCAGGGCAGGGTTCAGTCATGTGGCAGTTTAGTGATGGGCCTCAGAATGGCTGGGGGTGACAGGGGAGACAGTAGAAGTAGACAGGGGTCAGATTGGCCTGGTCAGAGGGTAACTTCAAGCAGAACTTGTTGGAATGTTAGGGTGGTAGGTTCTAGAATCACAAAGGCCTGGCTCCAGCTCCGTGTTCCTCCACTTCCTTGCTACATGACCTTGGACAAAACCTTTTACCTTCCTGAACCTTGTTTTTTCATCAACATACTATCTGTGGGTTAATTGAGAGGCCCTCTCTCCTGGGATGGTTGGAAAGATATGTGGGGAAACATTAGCCAATCTCTGTACAAAGAGACCCCCCCCCAGTCACATAGTTTGTCCTTCTCCTAACTTTGAAGACATGGGAAGCAATTGCAAGATCTGCACTAAAATAGAAAAACAACTTTCAAACCTGTAGAGAGCCACCAAAACAGAACAAAATGAAACAAAACACTACTAACAAAACAACACTCAGACAAAACAGGCTGAATAACCGGCTCTCTGATTTAGATGGTATTACAAAGCTATAGCAATCAAAACAACATGGCAAGCAGGGTGGTGGTGCCGCCTGCCTTTAATCCCAGCACTTGGGAGGCAGAGGCAGATGAATTTGAGGCCAGCCTGATCTACATGGTGAGTTCAGGACAGCCAGGGCTACAAAGAGAAATCATGTTGCAAAGAAACAAAGCAAAACAAAACAAAACAACCAAGCAAACAAAAACAAAAATAGCATGACAGAAATGTAGATCAATGGAATGGAATAGAGAGGAGATGTCTACTCACACATATATGTTCAACTGATTTTTGACTATGTCATTATGAAGAGTGGGTAGTCTTGTCTGTAATGGGCTCTGCGAGACTTGATTTCCACATGCAAGTGGATGGACTTGGCTTTCAACTCACTCACACAGGGAAACCACTGCAATCTCCCCAAAAAGAGAGTAGGGGAAGTCCCTTAATGTGAGCCTTGGCCATGGCTCAGGCTACAGTCAGTTGGTCAGTGGGTCAGCTTCTAGGCTCACATCCAACTAAAACTGTGTGTAGCATGGGAAGCAGTCGACAAGGCGGAAGGGAAACATGGGAGATGCAGAATAATAAGAGCAGCCCTCATCTGGTGAAGGGTAATACTCAAAATGTACAACGAAGCTTATAGCACAAGCATGGTGGCGCACACCATTAGTCCCAGCACCGGGGAAGCAGAGCAGGCAGATCTCTCTGAGTTTGAGGCCAGCCTGGTCTACATAGCAAGATCCAGGTCAGCTAGGGGTACATAGAGAGACCTAGCTCAAAAAAAGGGAGGAGGGAATGGACAAAAAACCTAGACATAAATTTCTTCAAAGGAGATGTGTCACAGCTGACAGGCTTTTGGAGAAAGAAATAAAAAAACATTCAACACCACTCATCAATGGAGAACACAAATTAAAGTCCATGACAAGATGTTGCCAACTATTAGTAAATATGGCTGTTACCCAAAGTCAAAAAATGGCAATTCCACAAATGTTGGGAGCAATGTAGAGGAAGGTTTGAGAAGTAAATAGGCACAGCCATTATGGAAGATGTGTGCAATAAAGCCAAGCAGGATGGCACTCATCTGAAGTTTCAGGTACTGGAGACATCAAGGCAGAAGGCTCACTTTTAACCCACAAGTTCAAGGCCATCCTGGGCAACAGAGAGATACCCCACCTCTTATAAAAATATAGAAAAGCATGGTGGCGCACACCTTTAGTCCCAGCACTGGGGAGGCAGGGGCAGGTGGATCTCTTGCATCCTCTGCAAGATCAGAACACACGCTGGGTTGATGAGCCAAGACTCTAGCTCCCATCTTTATTCCTGAGATAAGCTCAGCAGCCTCAAACTCACTGTGTAGTCCAGGCTGGCTTCAAACCCCTGATCCTCCTGCTTTGCATCCCTTTAACTTTTACATGGATTTTCTTGTGTGCATCTGGATTTACAACAAAACTTTACAGGATGTGTGTAGACAGTAATGTCGTTACTGTAGTGACAGAGATGGATATATTCATCATTTCATAGTTACATCTTTTTCTGACAAGAGCAACTGAAAGCCACTTACAGAACAAAAGTCCCTAATCCAGTGTGCCTTTACGTCATGCTGGAGAGAAAGATACTGGCTCTGATCACCCATCTGTGTACAGAGGATGTGAGTTTGGTTCCTAGAACCCATATCAGGCAGCACACAGCCACCTGTAATCCCAGCTCTAGGACATCTAATTTCTTCTTTGGACATCTGCAGACACTGCACTCTGGTGCATGACTGCATGTGTATACACACACACACACACACACACACACACTTAAAAAATAAAATCTTTTTTAAAAGATGCAAAGAAAGAAGCATGGTCATCCCCACAGTCCATCTGGTTCAGGTCTGGACCGCTATTGGGAAAGGCGGATGCCATCTTACCCAGAGCCTGGCCACAGTAAAGGAGAAGCCGTCTCACGGAGAAGGTGTGCTCCCACGCTGTGGATTATTTGCAAGAGCAGGAAGAAGCGCTGACAGCATGTCTGACAAGCTTGTCCTGACTTCCGCACATCTTTTCCTGTCTGTTCTGCCACTTCCTTAACCTGTTCCCCTAAATCGATTTTAAATTGTTAAACCAATTTTAAGTTAACTTGCTCCATTTTCTCTCTTGGATTTTTTTCCCCTCTAACATACTGTAGAAAGTTTTGGGGGGAAGCACTTGAAATATTTCCACCGAAACAAAGCCACTGCTAATATTTTAGGGGACGTTTTGTAGGCTTTCTGCAAGCAGGCACGCCCGTGCAAGTGCACAGAAATATGTGTGTTGTCTTCCTGTTATGACAGAATGCCTGGCGAGCAGTTGGAGAAGTTCACTTGACTTACAGTTCCAGCTGTTCATCATGGGGACGCTATGTCAGGGAAGCCTGCTTGGTCAATTACAGTCACGGCCAGGGGACAGAAGAGATGAATGCTGGTGCTCGGCTCACTTTCACAGTTGTATTCAGACTGAGACCTTGGTCCATACGCTGGCCCCACCGACATTCAGGCTGAGTCCTCCCAACCAAACCTAATCTAATCCTTCAAAGGCTTGTCTCCTAGGTGACTACTGTCAGGAACACCTTCCTGTGTCACCAGAGAAGCCACACACACCCTCACAGTGTGGGCTGTTCCCATTCTGCTCCTCATCCAGCCCCAGGATGGCTGCTGCTATTGTTTCCAGGGGTCTGTAAGCACTCCAAAACATGAAGCTTTTCTCAAAAGCTAGAACCCTGTTCTCAGCTTGCAGTAACAGTGTTGGCCCATTTGAATATTGAATAAAAACTATCTTCTGCCTACAGGCACAGTGCATGGGAGACATACAGACATATGACATATAACAGTCTCTGCCTACAGGCATAGTGCACAGGAGACATATGACAGTCTCTGCCCCCGGACATCATGCATGGGAGACATATGTCAGTCTCTGCCTATAGACATAAAGTGTATGGGAGACATATGACAGTCTCTGCATACAGGTATAGTGTACAGAAGACATACAGACATATGACATACATCAGTCTCTGCCTGCAGATATAAAGTGTATGGGAGACATATGTTAATCTCAGATTTAGACCTGGGTCCCATCCCCAAGATATCTCATTATGGAAATAGTCCAAATCCAAAAATGTCTAAAATCGTCCTAGAGCTTCAGGTCGGATTCTTGGCCTGACAGACTAATGACTATCTTTTAGTGCTGTGTGTCATGAAGGGCTCTCAGAAGATGACTTGCTGGGCCACAGGGCAGGCACATTTTATATTCTGAAATAAAAGTCACCAACTGCCATCCTGTAGGAATAGTGGGAGCCTGGCCCCCTCCCATTCCCTGCCTTGTGTTACCCATCCAAATGCTAAAATTTAAAATACCCAGTTTAGAAATATTAGCAGAGGGGTTTGGAAGTAATTGGTTAGGATGGCATTTTTAATTGCCTAGAGAATCTTAGCTCTTTTCTTTGTGTGCTTGACAATGAAACTGCATTGTAGGATAGAATCGAGTGTGTCTGTGCTTACTAGCTTCCGGCAACTACCCCACAGCTCCCAGACTTTCTGATACCTTGGTCTGTTGGTCTGAGGTAACAAAGTGCCATCATTGGGGTGACTTAGCAGACCTTGTCACACTTCTGGAGGCTGGAAGTTCATGGTCAGGCGCCATGACAACGGAGATCTAGAAAGGGCCTCTTCAGTGGCCTTCTTCCTGCTGCATCCTTACAGGGTCATTGGAAGAAACTCATGAATGCTTCCTTTTCTTACAAGGACCCCAGTCTTGGGATGGGGCCACCTAATAATCTCCTCTAAGCCTGTCAACTCCCTGAAGATCTCACCCACTGCTGTCCCATGGAGGGTCAGGCCACAACGTGTGTTTGCCAAAGAGGGAACGTGGCATCCAGTCCACAGGGCGAGTCAGAGAGATAGTGGGCTGGCTCACTGCTTTGATGGGCATCTCGGCTCTCTAGTGGTAGCCAGTGAGCCCTATTCTTTATCGAGCATTTACTATGTGTCAGGTTCTGTGGTAAGCACACTTCCATGTGAACCCACCCAGCCTTCCAGGCCCCTTCTCACTGTCTGCAAGCCTTATTAGCTCCATTTTACAGAAGAGAGCATGGGCTTAGATGGAGGGGAAGGAAGCCTTAGGGGTTCACTCTTGTTTCTTGCTCAGTTCTCCTCCAGGAAGACTGTGAATTTCTGGGAACTGGAATCTTGGCTTGATCCCCTGAATCCCCACTCCAGTGTCAGCACGAGGTAATCACATCAAACCTGTCATCAGGACGATGACCTCAGCGTGAGGGAGCAAGCTTGAATCTTAGCTCTGCCTCTTCTGGCTGCCTTCACCTTTTCTCTTTTCCTCTCTTTCTCTCTCTTTCTATCATTCTCTCATCCGCTTACTCTTTGATTTATTTTTATTATTTTTAATTCTGTATAGGTGTAGATGTGTGTCTGCCAGCAGACATATGCATGTGAATGTGGGTGCCTGTGGAAGCCAGACTGTTGACCCCTGTCACTGGACTTAGAGATGAGTGTGAGCCTCTTCACGTGGGCTGTGGGAAGCAAACTCAGGTCCTCTGGAAGAACATAGAGTGTTCTTAACCCCTGAGCCCTGCCCCACCCCCACCTCCTTCTTAAAGATTTAAGTGTATGTGATTTGCCTACATGTATGTTTGTATACCCCATGTATGCCCGGTGGCCACAAGAGGACAGCGGATCCTCTGGTGTTAGAGTTACAAATAGCTGTGAGCTGTGATGTGGGTCCTGAGAAATGAACATAGAGCCTCTGCAAAAGCAGAAAGTGTTCTTAGCTGCTAAGCCCCCTTCTCTCCAGCCCCCTTCTTGTGTCTTAAATGGGGCTAAGCTCTACCTTGTCAAGCTGCCTTCAGGACAAACGGAGATGACATTGCTTGTACATAGTAAGCAATTAGTTAAAGCACCTGCTGTTATCCTTGTCCCATCCATTGAGAGGGCAAAGACCCCTGGACCCGGTGAGCAGGGTACCATGGAGACAGGTGTGGCTCTGCACTCTCAGAGCGTGTGACTTACTCGCTCAGTCAGTCAGTAAATATTAGCGAAGTGCTTGTGTAGTGCATTTGTCCAGTCCATCAGAAGCTAAGAAACATAAACCAGAAACATGTGGCACACAGAATGCCCCTAACCTCCCACTCCTAGGGCTGTTGGGAGTGTTCCTCAGACAACCCGAGGCTGCTAATTTAACAAGCACTATTGAGCTGAGTTAGCTCAGTTGGTAGGAGCTTGTCTAATGTGTGTGAGCCCTGGGTTCCATCATCAACACTGGAAAAAAGCGTAACAAGCAGCAGGCTGTGGGGCTAGCCTGTTGGTAAAGCAGTTGCTATGCAAGCAGAAGGACCCGAGTTCAATCCCCATTGCCCACATGAGAGGTGAGTTTGCGCCCAGCACTGGAGAGGTAGAGATAGGAGGAGCTCAGGCTTGCTGACCTTCAGGTTGACAGCCTCCATGTTCTGTGAGAGACCCTCTCTCAAAAAGTGAGATGGAGAGGGATTGGTTAGCATGTGTGCCCACCCACGCAGCTTCTGAGCTTTCACAGGCGGCCTCAGTGGGTTCTGGTATGTTTTGAGAAGGGCTGGGTCCAGTGGACAGCCAATCAGAACACTTGAAGTAGAATTTGTCCTGCGGAGTGCCAGGGTGTGCTTGCATCTTGCCTTCAAATGGCACTTCATTGTGAGCCTTGTGGCAGTCACAGAGCCAGTTATATTTTTGCCTCAGAGAGATTTGCAGCAGGAATCTCAGAAGCCAGCCGCCCCCTGCTGTTAGGCGATTGTGTGCAGGGCTCTGCCTTCCTTCAGCTTTCTGTCTATTCTGAGGGAAATGTGTCACTTTCAAATGGATTCTTTGCCAGCTTGGACACAGTTCTCATCCCTTTCTGGTGAGTCACCGCAGATGCTGCCTTTTCTTGCTACCTCTCATCACCATAAGGCAGATTTCACAGAACACGTCCCAGCGAGAGTCCTGAGAAATTGATTCTCCACTACCACTGCAGAATCCCACCTAGCCCCATAGGGAAGGCACGGAGACTCCTGCAGCTTAGGGGAGAGTTCTTGCTTGCTTAGATCTGGCTTTTCCAGTGTTGTTTTCAGACTGCTAGGATGCCAGCCTGCTGCTTTTGATGAGAAGAGGCCCCAGGTTCCTTCTGATCTTCATGCGTACAGTCAGTAGCAGAATGTAGCAATCAAGAGCATGGATCCTGGAAATTGTCTTCCAGAGCTCCTTATCTCACTCAGGTCAAAGCCAAAGTTCTTGCTATGGCTCAATCCACTCACTCTGAGCTCTAGCCACACCTAATTCCTTGCTGTTCACCTTACATGCCAGGGCATGTCCATCCCAGGGCCTTTGCACCAACTGTCTTCTTTCTGGGATGTTTTTAATCCCCAAAGAAGTCGGCATCATTAATTCCCTCATTTTTAGGTCCCTGTTTGAATGCCACCATTTCACCTTGATCACTTTAATCCATCAATTATAGCCCAAGCATTCCTCACCACCTGACATATTAATTTACTTGTGTTTTCCTTTGTGGCCTGTGTCTCCCTACTAGAATGATAGCATTTATAGATAGGTCCTCTCATATTTTCCCATATGCCCAATGCATTATAAAACCACAATAAGCTGGGTGGTGGTGGCACACGCCTTTAATCCTAGCACTTGGGAGGCAGAGACAGGTGGATCACTGAGTTCGAGGCCAGCCTGGTCTACAAGAGCTAGTTCCAGGACAGGCTCCAAAGCTACAGAGAAACTATGTCTCAAAAAACAAAACCAAAAAAAAAGCAAAACAAAGAACCATAATAAGGGTTGTTTGACTGACTGACTGACTGACTGATGGCCTAGCCCTACTCTTTACTAGCTGTGTGGCTATGAGCTCGTTCGCATCGTTGATCCTCATGGTTAAAGAGGTTCCATGCTAGACAAGACAGTGTATCCATCTCTAGTCTTTCTGTACAGCTCTCTCTAAAAGCCTGACAGGGTCGTTTATAAAGAACAGGAATTTATTTCTCGCAGGGTAGTGCTGGTAAGGCCAGGATTAAAGTGTTGGCAAGTTCCTATCTGGACTCCTTCCTTAGAAGTGGCACTGGCTGCCCTCACATGGCACAAGAGGTGAAAGGGTCAAGTGGTTTTCTGGAGCTTTGTTTGTAAAGATGCCAATCCTGTTCTCCAGGGAGGAGTTGGCATGGTGCCACGTGTCTTCTTCTTACCATTGCCAGAGTTATTGTTATTGGTGCTGGGATTCGAAGCCCAGATCTCAAACACACCAGGCGTGTGCTCTGCCACTGAGTCACATCCCAACTGGTTCCATTTTGTAATGCCATTGCCTTGGGGTTTAAGTTCCAGCTGGGCTGCCTGAGGGACACACACATTCCAACGATAGCTGCACACACATCCTGGCCATCTACATGGTGCTCAGAAAATGCTGTCATTAGATCATCACTGAAGCGGGCAAATAGGACAGAACATGTTAAGGAAAATGAAAGAGTCTGTCAAGGGACTCTCATGTTGAGAGTGGGCAGAGGCCTGGTCATGTGCTCAAGTGGAAAGGCTTCTCTGGGCAGGTGTGACCCCCTTCTCCCTACCCCCACCCCTGCACCCAGCATGCAGAATGGTGGTATAGGGGTTGGCCTCAGGAGGTTTAGAAGGGGGAGTGCCATGGGGCTGGGCAGGAATACTTCCAGAACCTGAGGAACAGGGAGAGCAGAAAGTGAAGGGAGGCCTGCTTTTCTTTGTGGGAGAAGAGAGGCCCCTGGTGCGTTCTGGGAAGCAGAGTCAACAGAACTCAGAGAGGCAGAGTGGCTCTGAGCCTCAGAGCATAGGGCTGCACAGCAGGAAAGCAGGCGCCCCAGTATTGCGAGTATTGCGTTGCTCACTGTCACAGCCCGTCTGGAGGGTGGCAGAAAATACTGCAGGCTGGTTATTCTAATACCGGGATCACCCACAAGCAGCCCTGGATGAGGTCTCATATCCAGAAGAAACCAGTTGTCGGTGCTGGTATTTCTGGCCACGGGGCACCCGCTCTGCAGACTGGGAGGCCAGTCTGGGAGGGAAGCAAGAAGAACGAAGAGGTTTTGCCTTTGCCATTCACTCACCAAACACTGAGCACCTTACTGTGTCCAAAACCGTGTGCTCAGGCGGGCATCCTGGGCTCAACACTCTTGCCTCAGTGTCTTGTGTTTCCTTTTCTGCTTGGAAGGGAAAATTCTTTAACCGAAGAGACTTGGAAGAGGCCATTTCTGGTAGGTTCCAGGTTTGTGTCCTCTCCAGTTGGCTTCCCACCAAGAGGAGGTTTCTGGGCCCCCCAGGGCAGACCTGGAAAGAAGGAATCGGGTGCTGGGTTTGTCATTAGGAAGCAGGACAGGGAGACAGTGGCACACCCTCCCCTGCAGCAGTGAGCTGGCCTCTCCTGCACCAGACTGTCCCCCCTGCGGGGGAACACAGCAGAGCAGAATCTCCTAACTCCCGCACAATCGGCATGTGTGATGAGGCTAATAACGCTGCAGAGAGCTGTGAAAGCTCAGAACAATGGAGTGATAAGAATGGCTGCCTCGGAGTGAGAACTCAGTGAGCTAGGTCCCTTCAGAGAAGTGCTGTTCCCCAGGCTTTTACAGTTGGCTCCCTGTCCCCCTCCACTTGTTTATTGTGCATTCAGCCGGTCTCTCAAGACCTCTGGACTCACATTTCAGTTTCTCTTTGTTTATAGTTATTGGTTTCGTTGTTGTTTGGGGCTTTTTGGTTTTTTTCAGGGTCTTTGCTAGGTAGCCCAGGTTGGCCTTGACCTCCAGATTCTCCTGTCCCAGCCTCCTGAGGCTTCTTGTATTAGTTGTAGTAAAATGTCCCTCCTAGGTCTACAAGTGGCAGGAAACCCTGACATACGCTGCAAGGTGGGTAGACTGTAAAATCAGCCTGTGACAGCCAGTGAGATGGACCAGCAGGTAAAGGTGCTGGCGACCAAGGCTCACACCTGAGTTCGGTCCCTGAGACTCACATGGTAGAAGGATAGAACAGACTCCGACAATCGACCTATGTCCTATGTCCCATGCTCTTTTATACATGCTATGGCATGGGGTACCACACACACAAATAAATACAAAAAATAATAAAAATAGCCAGGCGGTGGCACATGCTTTTAATCCCAGCACTAAGAGGCAGAGGCAGGTAGATCTCTGTGAGTTTGAGGCCAGTCTGGTCTACAGAGT